>QXVZ01022108.1:0-17287 GCA_008931825.1 Phallusia fumigata | reverse complement strand
GATTTTAGGACAGTGGTTGTAACAAACGCTAATAGCTCAAGGAGCGAACATTGCTGGAAACCAAGTTTCAGCTCTAAAAAGACAGTCACAAAAAGTTTAAGGCTCCCAAAAAGTGTAAAAATTGAGTACTTGTCTTGTGCTTCGCACCGAACCTTCATGCGTCTGTTATTTTTCGCTTTCAGGTGCCTAAAAGTAGTCACAGACTCCTGAGTATGTGATGGATATTTTGTGTAACGATTCAGCAGTTTACGTCTTTAAGAAAGCTGATCTTCACAAGTAAAGAACAATCACCTGATGCATTCGATTTTGTAACTTGAGTATTTACAGCGTGACGTTACTTCACAACGTCATTAAAATTGACGCCCACGTGTTAATTGTGCCAGCGATCCCTAGTCTGGTTAGAACATAATGTATTACTTGGAACACGGTAGTCTCCTATGTGTCACCAATGGCGTGCGTTTCTGTCAATTTATTTTTTATGCATTTTGCACTTTTTATACATTTTCTCGTTCGTCGTTCCTGCACAATTTTCTATGCACTCAACGGAGGTTCGAAATCTCCTTACTCTGGGCCAACTCCGAAGCAGCCTGAAAGCTTTTCGTTCGTTTCCACATAAGTTCAACTTTCCTTCGTTGCTGAATTTCCGTGCGCACAAATTTCTTCATATTTAACAAGCCAAGCGCCAGACAAAGTCTCTTTGCCATTTTTTATTGCAATTTTTCTTCATTTATGCAAATTTTGCTCCTGTACAGGTCTTTTTTGTTAATAAAGCAAACATACAAACGGCTCTCTGCTTTTAACCACAGTTACAAGTCGAATAAATTGTCAGGGAATAAAACAGTCTAACCGCTTAAAACCCAGTTAGTTCAAATTGCGAAATTGCAGATCGTGCACATGTTAATCACCTTTCGCAGGCAGATGCTTCAGTTGACAACTTTCAGAAACGCTGAAAGGTTTAAAGAAAATTGATGTAACCGACGTAGTTTATTATCGTGCAACCGTTCCTTTCATTTTAATCCTCGATGGGCGGAACAACTCCTGAATGCGTAACGCTCATAATGAGTCCAAATAAGCCGAGCTTATTTGATTTTTGTAAGTTGGTGGCTTCAGTTTCAAGCAACGCCAAGTTTATTGTTTGGGTAACACAAGTAACAGGGGCAGGTTTGAAACCAACAACCTTGCGAGCACAAGGCAGTCGCACTAACCACTCGGCCATTTCGGCGGCTCGCGCCGCGGGTATATGGGACAAGATATAGTGCTACTGAGATTTCAACCATGATCAAAGAGTAAACGAAAACTAAGTGGATTGTAATTTATTCACGGAGGCAAAAACATTCCGACACACGGTGGGACTCACGCATACGTCATAATTAGATCTATAAGAAAAAGAGATAAAATTTACAAAAAAACGATCGCACTTGACACACAGAAAAACTTGAAACACTGAAAACGGCGATGACGCAAATTCGGGATTTGACACGTCACAATGACCACGGTGATACGTCATAAAAGTAGAACGTTTTATTTTGAAACTGCCGTTAAACCAGAATTTTACAGATACGAAGAGATTTTAGTATTTCAGCACCTCAAATGGACGTAAAATCAAAATGTTTATGTGACAGTGTAAAAAAAGTTAGAGAAAAGTAACAATAAGATTTAAGAGGATTTCTAATAAAACAGTTTTCAATTGCTAGTAGTTCCGTATTGAATCCATTTGCAAAGTTCCAAAAAGTTAAAAGAAAACAACTTAATCAGTAAAAGCGTCGAACGAATTTGTACAAATACAAACATGTCTATGCGAATGTGTTGGCATCGTCACTTTTTACTAGGTACAAGAAGTTGTTTGACAAAAATGAATGCCACAACGGTGCACTTCTTTTGAAAACACGATCTCAATGTTTCAACAGGAGTCACTAGGTACCGTATTTTGGGTTAGTTATTTGACACAGTCACAAAATTTTGCTTCAAAATGCCAATATGGCGGCAAACAGTGTGCCTGTTATAAGAAACAAGCTATTGCTTTTTATTACTCAACATTTCCGTCGATTTGCAAGGGTTGTTGGGTGTATAGCAAGTGCATTACGAAAACTAATGTCCTTGTAAGAAAAGAGGGGCTTTAGGAAGGTTAAAAATACTTTTCATCAGTCAGGGTGCAAATACAAAACTTTCGTGTTGTAAAAAGCGCGACGCGTGTTTCACATAAATAAGTACAAAAATACTTTTACATCTTTATCGTAAAACCAACGCTAAAATCTAGTACGTAATAAATCTATGACGTATACATGACAATGACGTAAAAACCCGTTGTTAAAAGTCTGTAAAATGCCCCGGACAACATTGGGTTTTTAAAGCTTCGACGATGCATAGAAACGCAGCAACGAGTTCCAATCCATTGCTGCTACAAAATGACAGCAATCGAATCAGTTGGACACAGTGAAACGTTGTGTGGGTAACATGCCATGCGCAGTGCATGCACCGACCCCCCTTTCATCGCCCGGGGGTCGCTATGACGTCATCACGGGTAACAGTGACGTCACGAGCAAAAATCGAGCATATCGTTCCACTTTTATTTGTTGTTTCGCGCGAAACGGCGCCCGACCGCAAAATTTCCCGCCGGACGGGTCACGTGCCGATCACCGTGGCAACAACGCGTCACGTGACCGCGCTATAGTCTTGAAGCAGACGAGGATGCGCGCTGCATGTAGAAAAGCACGTACGCCTCCTTCGTGCAAATCATCGAAGATGACGAGGAACTGACCCTGTGACAAAACAGTGACGTCATTGCTACAAGTCATGACGTCATTTGTAGAATTGTGAGTCAAAGCGTTGTGCTTATGAAAGTAATAATTGTGGTACAATTCCCGGAAAGTGAAAATTAGAGGGCCGAGAGTTGTGACGTCATAGGCCCTTTTCAGTGACACCTTAGACATTGTGACGTCACTGAAGTCTTAAGGCGAGGTGCAGAGCTTTTAAACCCTGCAGCTGAGATATTTTAATTGGTACCAAACACTAAATATTGAATGTCTCCAAAGGACTAGGGGAGATTAAATTACCGAAACTTGACCAAACTTTAGCGCAATCTCAATAGGTTTCCAAATTCAAGGCATAACAACACAAAGAACAAGATTGAATTACATCATCACATCGTGTATTATCCAACCTACACAAAAACTTCAATACACATTGCTTACTGTGAGTCGTTGTACTCGAACCACTGTTTGGTCTCGGGGTTGCAGCAGTGCGCCGTATAGTGGCCGCCGTAGCACGAACCGCAGTGATTCGACACGGCATAGAGATCGTACACCGCCGAGTCACGGTCTGCAGAAAAATATGAGGAATAAAAATGTTTGCGAAGGTTCAGTTTAGAAATCGCACTTGGCTAAATGAATATTTTGGGATTACAAAGTTTGAAAGAATGGAATGCGAACCGTAGGAAAAGCGTAAATTGTAAGTAAATGTGCTTTATTGCCACATAGTATGGAAAGTACACTGCAAATATTACATTGAGGAAGCTGTGTTCGCTCGTAATGGCGTTGTCAGTCTCTAGTCCAAACCAGACAAACAACACATGTAACGAAAAGGTTAAACAAAGTTACATAGCGTGAAGTACATAACGAATATTCGCTTTGCAAATAATAGAAGTAACTTTAACATGTATTTAAAAAAAAAAAACATAAAACAACAGGCATTTGAAACAAAATTGTCACTGTCAACAGTAACGGGTCATTTTTGACTTACTTTCGCAATGATTACTGGCATAATCTCTCAAATCGAGGCCTTTCAACGGAAACTTGACATGGTTGTTCAGCTTCTGACGATATCTGCTTCCTTCGTTGAACCGTTTCAGGTCTGTGTGCGGGTCAAAAGGTCAAGGATGACGTAACAAGGTCACAAGTACAAGCAAGATTCCTGCACTGGAGGTCTAGCATGTTACGACGTATGGATAGCCACCAGGTGGCGTTAGAGTTTATTTTGAATTTTACAAAAAATAGGTTTACACAAGTTAGTTGTAATAGGTAATTTGAATAATAGACATTTTGACATATGCCAACCACAGATAAACCACCAGCGGACAAAATCCATTTTCAAAAAGCCGCATTGAATATTTCAGTCAAAATATACGGTACCATTAGAGTAGCAAAAATGCTTTAGATAAATTCTCATCGCAACAAAGACAATTTACTTGATACCAAACAAAAATACATTGACGTTTTTTGTAACAACGCTATTAGATTAGCACGTGGTGTAAGCACAGCGCCCGCTCTATGACGGCACAGAGGACTTCCTAGATCGTCATTAGCAGGGATTCAGAAGGTTCATAGAACTGCTAACAAATCACTGGATCCCACAGTGACAAGAATACGTAATCAATCACCAATTTCCGACTAACTTTGGCCTACCACTTGGCCATGAATTAATCAAACGATCATGGTGCAGACATTGGGGGCTTATGAATGAACATGATCGCAAGAATCATTGCGGTCGGGTTACTTTTTATGAGCGGTAGTTTGGACGTTGATACTAAAAAGGTTCTGATTGATTGAAGGCGGCAAATTGTATTTTGATCTGTTAAACAGAAAAGTCCAACCCAAGTTGTTCTGATTCCACAGGAAAAAACATATGGAGGCAGAATGGAAATCGCAAGTATCAGCAATCAATACATTATATCGCTCAGACAAATGTGTAGATTTCATTTGGCACTCACCAGCAAGCAGCATTAACCTAGATATCAAAACCTGCAGCACACGAGGCTGATAGATGAGCACAATTAGGTATTTTATGTGCAACGAATCGCTAGTACTTTTAAATACTTAACTGCCGTGGGTTTAAGTTCTGCTTTTGATCAGATTGAAATGTCTCAACAGCCGACTCTGAATGTAACAAACGCCTTATGTAGGCTTGGCATATAGTGATATTTAAACAGTATGTCGTTTGTATGGCTGCTTAGAACAAATTACACACGCACTTGCATATCAATTGTTGTTTCGCATGTAGTTGCAATTTACAGAGGCTTTAATCTCCTTGCTGTATATCCCTATATCCCAAGGCTGACAAACTGGAATCAGTTTTAAAAAGCTTAAAGGATACGAATGACGAGGATCCTGGGGAACTTGTGGATGAGAAGCTTCTTCTCCATCTTTCGACGCGTCTTGCATTCTTCACACGTCTGAAGAACAAAAACGAAAGTCACAAAAACTATCATACAAAGGGTCATCAGAAACGATCGACGGGTCTTAAAAGCCGTCGGAATGGCCGACTGGTTACAACAATTTCAGGAAAGTGTGGTAAAGGGCAATTAATAACTTTCAAGGAAAGCATTTGTTAAGCTTGCACAATACAAAATCTACAATGATTTTCTTGGCAATTTGGGAGTGAATCTGGAAATGGAATTGATGAAGGGGTAAAACGCACCAAAGACATAAAACAACTGCTTACGATGATAAAAACGAAATAGGGCAGTGGTTTCCAACCATTTTTAAAACATTCCCCCTTTCTAATTTTCGCATTTTTTATTCCTCCCCTACTAGACAAGAAGTGATGTAAAGATTTGAAACCACTGGTCTACATAAAAAGTACTACACTTATCATGGACAATTTAACTATATATACAGCGTAAACAACTCTTTTTAACTCATAAATTCCGTTTCCGTTGACAACTATTGAATTAAGGGAATTGTTTTCCCTTGTAACTTACAGGTTTTTCATCCCTGTCCAGTGTTTCCTTTTTCGTGAAAGTGTTCAAACAATCAGTAACCGCCGTCGACTCGCTGGAGTAAGACAACTGCTGAAAACAACACAACGAACGGTTAAATATTTCCTTTTCCCCACGCACGAAAAATCCCTGACAAGATCTATAGTAATGACCATGACAAAAAAGTTTTGCTCCTGTATACTCTTCATACACATACGTAAAATCATTTCCTAGATGTGGGCACGGACGTATTTCGGGTTTATAAGATTTATAGAAAATTGTCTGTTTGGACGTTTTCCTTTCGAACATGCAGTAAAAATTGAGTTTGGTGCAACCATGAGTGATGAAAGTGATCTCAACAAACTTCTATAGCAAAACAATTTACGGAAAATTTTTAACCCACCTTGGAAAGAGGAAGTGAGAGGTCCCAAAATGGGTCAAAAGTCAAGGAGACATGTTCACATTCGAGACATCTTAGTGAGGATTCTAACTGGCCGACAAAAAGTTCGTAGACGAAACTCTTGTCCTTAGTGGCATACCATTGCCAAGTCTTTTTCGCCTTCTCCTTTGGACTAAACAACACACATGAGAGGTTAGATTGTTTTCATAATGAGTAGGAAGTAGTCGATGCTTGTGCTTCGACTTTCCGCAAGCGGCGCCATAGAGCCTCTGTAGCTCTTTTGGCTGTAGGCGTCCTAATACAGAATTAGTTTACTTCAGGAAACTGTTTTGTGAGGCTTTAATGCGAAAGTTTTTATAAACTTTTTACTGTTGTTAGCGATCTGATTAGTTTAATACATTGGACAAAACAATTTAACATTACTTTGTTTAAAAAACATTCATGCGAGGAAAACCTTAGCAGTTTTTATTACCACCCAGGCTACTAACATGCACAACTTACATCTACAACGGGAAAAGATGGATCAACATGTTTTATCATACAAATATAAAATGAAACACAACAACACCACAATAATGCTCTTTGATTTTTTGTGGTGACAAACTCGTATTCATGTTGTCTTTGCATTAACTACCAGCCATCCTATTTTTATGTCAAGTCTAATTGCATTCCAAACAAAGGAATTATCCCGTTCCTGAATTTTTGATCTTGTCGTTTTCACAGGATTAAAACACCACAGTTACGAGGGAGAAGTACACATGCATTAATAGAAGGTTCAGCAAAAAGGTTGTTTGGTATTTGCTGGTAGAGAGAATTAATTTTTAGCAAAGCGTTTACTTGAAAATAATCGGCCTGCCAAGTGGAAAACTAGCAGCTTTTCTGTAAATCAAAAACTTTAGGATACACTTTTTGTTCCCAAAAAGCTTTAAGATTTTTGTCACACAATGTCTTATTCAGTGCATAGAAGTATGTAAAATTTAGGTTTCAAAATTACTTTAGCAAAAAAAGCAAAACTTAGTGACAATATTTCAAGTATATGGCCAGATGCCTTACAGTGACATTTATTCCTCCAGTGTGTAAGGCACTGGGTAAAAATGCTGCATTTGGATTTTTTTGGATAGTTTTACCTTAGTCCTGTCAGGTTAGGAATGGGTTCTTTTGATCGTTGTTTAACGTGGTTGATATCTTCATGTAAGCCTTCAAGCAGAAACCGGAGAAACTCCTGACTGTCCTGTTGTCTGTGATAAATAATGAGTATATTTGTCAAACATAAATTGGGAATTTACAAGAATGTTGCACATAAACAAAACAGATATTTGTAAACATTTGGGCTAATTTTTTTATTTTGCCATATATATACAAATAATGGATGATATTAATGAAGTTAGATACTAAACTACAACATTGAATTCTAATTCTCCAAGACTCGGTTCCAAAACATTTTTCATTTGGTAATTGAATTCAAAACACAAAAGTTGTTTTAGTCTAAGTAAGATTATACCAGAAGGTGACATAACTTTATTCGTGCATTCAGTAATTTGCTTGTAATAACGATTATTTTTTCGTTTTGTTTGTCCATAGTAGGCCATACATATCAAAAAGTGTTTAAACCACTTAAATGTTAAACAGTACTTTGTTTCAACATTATTACCCTTCACCCTTTAACATTGCAAAGAATCAACAAATTATTCTATATTATGCATGCCTACTTATATAGAGATAAGTAACCAGATATATTTGTTTGCTAAAAACTTGTTGCTAACTTGTTTAAGACTAAACCCAGCAAGAACCAACAAATTTAAACCATTAATTTTTCCTTACTCGTAGCCCATGAACCTCGGTGAAAACTTCTGAATTTGTGATTTGAAGTTGTTTGGGCTGACAGGCGTCGATTTGCCCTTCCACAGATCTCGCATCACTTCCGCAAATGCTGGCAAAACAATTGGTAAGGTTAAAAAACTATAATGCAGCAACCTGACTCTTAAAAATAGCTTAACAGTATCAACTACTGCCACACTCGTAAGATGTATACCATGAAATTTAATCACACTTGTTTTCTAAATAAAGAATGATGCAACCCTGACTTTATGTTCTGCTATCCCCTATTTTTTACTAAATCTGCCAAAATAAACCAAGAATTCAAATTGTTAAGTAGAGTGGACCTGCAGTTTAATATGTTACCGCCTCCAAAGAACAACGTCGACAGAAGGTTTATTTACTATGCTTAAATACTTTGTTTCTGAACAGAATCTAATCTCAGTACAGACGTGTCAAACACCCTATCATCAAAAAATTTTTTTTTCAGCGAAAGCGTCTCAGTACCAACCTGTCATTAATTTTCCCTTCATTGGGGATTTTTCTTTGTTTAAATCAGTTTCGTATTTCGAGGATAAGCAGTAATCGCGCAGGGGTTGTGTGTTGGACAAACACTGAAGAATTGAGTTCATGAAACACTGCAACACAAAGGTAAACTCCAATAAATTTAGCACATGTCAATACAAAAATATGTTTTAACTAAATAGACTACGCAGCTTGTATAAAGAGCATTGGTTCTCCAACATTTAACCCCTTATTCAACAGTATTAAACAGGTATTATTCATAGCTGCTTTGTATTCTTGTCATGATGGCTACAGTTTTTGGAGAAAAAATGTGGTTTATTTTATACTGGAAAGTATATCAGATAAACAATGAAACTTTGTGCTGACGTATGTTAAATATATACTGGACAATTTACTAGGTGACACGCAAAATGTCATGGTATAAACACAAATCCCTTTGGAGAGCAAAATAATCTATTAATCCTTACAGTGTTGCCAATGTTGCGAAGACCAGTGTTGCCACTTCCAATATCGCTGTGTGAGGAGCCCTATAAACAAAATGTTATGGTTGAAACTACAGTTTCTAATGTATCAGCTGAAAGCAAACTGCTTCAGCCAGAATTATGCACAGTTATTGTACATGACATAAAATGTCGAGTTTAAATTTGCTGCAAATATTGCAGCCAAATTTATAGCACATCAGGGCAGTAAATGTTATTGCCAAGTTACACACTGCAAAAATATTTAGGTTTACAATATAATGTATTGTATATGGTGTCATGTGAATGGAAACACTTTTAAGAGAGATCCAACACTATAGTATAGTAGTAACACATTGTGATGCTGATCTTGATGTTAAATGATATCAAAACCAAGAACAAAAATGACATAAAAACCAAGTTTATCAAACTTTGCAAACTTATACCAATTGTGGATCCCAAATCTCGATACCAAGTAAGTTGAGATGCAACTGAAGTTTGGAAGTCAGACCAGTTTTTATCATTCTGTCAACTACATGTTCTAATATTCAACAGCTAATCCTACATGATTCCATCAATACAGAAAATGTGTATGTGACAAGTGCATTCTAATCTTATACAAGGTTGATGTGAACAGAGTTATATCCACAAATCATAAACAGAATGCTACATAAAAACATCAGCTGGGCCGCTATCAGTTTCAAAAAGCCTTCACTTTTGAATTGCTACTGAACTTAACAGACCCTGATGGTCTCAACACATTGGCAAACAATTTTGCTACATTACATACAAATTTAAGGTTGCAAAATCATTCCTTTTGCAAAACATGAATCAAGAATTAGTTCAACGTTATAAGCAGCTGTATCCTTACAACTAAAATCAATCTTAAATATATCCTTGACATATTTTCTATTTCAAACTACTTAAAAACACTTTAAGCAGCAAAAAATCTTCTTCCAAAAAGTGGAACAAATTCTGCCTAAAAATCCTGTCCTTGTCAGTCACCCAAGCTTCACTGTACAGACCTGACAATAAACAGTTGTCCTCAAATGTCTAGCAGATGTGTCCCTGTGTAGACTGGAACTAGAGCATTGACCTACATTTCTGCCATACCTTCTACTCATTGTAAATCTCACATTCTGCAATTTTAACACCACATTAAACAGCAGGGATCCCAAGCACAAGTGGTGCACTGGCAATTGTCGCACAACAAACTTCCAGTTATGATGCAACAATGGCTATTATGAAACCTGTCATGATGAAGGTATATGACTAATGACCAATGGGGAAGTAAATAAGTGGGCAATAAAAATGGTGATGCTGCTAATGTGTCAGTTATTGACTTACATTATGAGTTGCATATTCAATGTCAATGCTTCGTTTTGGACTCGTGGTTCTTGCAAAAGATGGGCTGTATCTTTCTCTGTCATATGGAATTTTATCAACTAAAACACAAAATGTGGGTTATAAATTACATTGCTTTGTTTAAAAAAAGTTTACCCAATAAAAATTGTAATTAAGGACACATAATAAGAATCAGTTTATATTATTAGGCTAACACAAAATATTGATGACAAAAAAGATCTTTTGCACAAAAGACTTGCCTAAATATAAAAACACAACATTATTTTGTTGAAAACATTCCAACAGATGCTGATACAGTAAAAGGAATAAGACCAACCCTTTAAATATTAAAACAAAAATAAAACATGGCCACAGGAAACTTTGCAACATTAGCTGGCTGTTTTAAAATCAATAAGCACAGGCTTAGTAAACCTGTGGGCTATTGATTCTATAATCCCCCAGCAGAAATGCAAATGCAGTTAACCATTTATCATTAAAGCAACTTGTTCAGGGCAACACTTTGCAAACTAATCAAAAGAGCAAAAGTGCAAGCTTGCAATATCAAGAATCACACCAATGTTTAATGTGCTCTCGTGAGTTTTTGTATTTGTTGAAGAACTTTAGCCTAGTTAATAACATTTACAAAGTAGAATATCACACTAAAAGACCATCTTTGTGAATACACATGTACAAATTTATAATTGTGTAACACAAGAATATCTGCATAGGCATAGAAATCGTTCCATTGTGTTTAGTTGAGCTCATATTTATGTCAAGACAATGAGAGCCAGACTGTTTCCACACAGTATGTGGTTGTGACATCACTGTTGACACAATATTGTAAGCAGACCATAGTTCAATGTTGTCTAACCACTAAAAGAACTTGTCAAGCCACTTAATATGCCCATGGTTAAAGAGCTGATTTCATGACACAGCTGACAGTGCAACTGCAAACAGTCCCGATTTGACATTTTGTAGTACAACGTACGTTAATACAAATTTTGGACAGTAACAAAGAAACATGTATTTTTTCATTTTTTGTAAAACAGTATTTTTGTTAGTTTGATGCATGTTGGAGAGAGTTTAGTTTAATGAATATTCACGAGTTTCTGAACATTCTGGATAATAATTTTTATTCTTACTTGTTATAGCTTCTTTTTTTGAAGTTACGCTGTTCGATGTAGAAGATCTTCGTACAGCAACTAAAAACACCACAACAGTAAATAAGGCTTACTTTCCAAACCATGGAATCAAAACTTATTAAATTAAGGGGGGAATCAATTGCATATAAGCAGTTGACGCCCATAAAAATCATAACTAAAACCCGATGAAAGAAAACAACCAATCTCAATGTTTTTGGCCCTCTACATATCATGGAAATGTTAATTGTTCTCTTTATACAGAACAAAGGTATCTACATTTATGTTAACAAAGGTAAACATGATTAACTTAAATCCCAATAGAAAAGAACTAACTATGCATTATATGCATGTGTATATTTAATACTGGGATCTGTGCTGAAAAGTATAAAAAACTGGCATTTCAAGAATACAACTGACACCGGAACAGAAGATACTTGAAGCACAGCTTAAATAAAAATAACTACCAGAAAACTTGTATAACATGTAGTATTAATTTGCAAATTTTCAAAAATCACTGTTGTCATTATTAGAGCATAATGAAGATACTATGTATTCTCTATAGACAAGGTCTCTGGCAGTTGAGTTTTTCATTAAACCATTAACACTTACTTGCTTTTGCTGAAATGTCTGAAGAACTACTTGATCTTCTTCCAGTCATTGGTGAACGCGTTGGGGTTATTCTCTCATGAGTTTTTAGTCCGTTTGATCCACTTGTAGGTGACAGAGAACTAGATCGAGAAGAGCTGTATGACTGACTCGAAGACATGTCAAAAGATGACTTTCTTGCTCTTGAAATTGGCCGAACCATACTGTCTGCACTGCTTTGATACATAGAACCTCTGCTGTACAGAGTGGAGTCCTAAAAAATAAACTCTTTATTCAAAGAGCCTTACAACAACAATTCTTCCAGTCCCATTATTCAGGTTTTTTAAATTAGGATTTGAGAAAAGGTGCATTCACTACACTGATATAGATTTCAATTATTACATAACAATTGGACACAAGTACAAAAGCTAAAAATACCAGAGGTATCAGTTCTCTTACATATTTGTTTGTAGTTGCAAATGATGTCCCACTTGGTCGCCGGTGTGATGGGCTAGACTGTGTTGAATCTCCATACCTGGTAAAACAATTATGATAGACTGATGGCTTTTAGCAATGGCAGTAAATGAAAATAAAGAATTTACAGATATAACAACCAAACAAAATTTTATTCCAAGTTAACAAATGCCCCCAATCATTGAAAAATAATAGTGTCACTCATTGCATGATGATTTTCAGATTTGGAAAACTAATTTCCTTTACATATGTACCTGAATGATGACACATCACGCCTCGTGGGTAGTACGGATATTTCTCTGCTACTAAAATCAAAGTAACATAAATATATTATTAAACACTTCTGTGTAGCATACAGCTTTAATCTTCAAAACGTACGTATGTATTTGTACAAAGCGACATAATTAGAAACAGTATTTTGCAAAAACAGCTAAAACTTTTTCATTTAGTTGCTATAACCATGCTTACCTGTTTCTGGTAATGTAATTGGCACTAGGTCCATAGACATAAGAAGAATTGTAGGAAGGACTGGTCTGGTTGGCGTACTTCATTATTTCCGATTGGTTGGAATAACTACAAAAATAGACAAAATCAATGACTTTTTAATCAAGAACATGCAATTGTTTTTACCTGTCATCGTTATATCTGTGCATTACAGAATAAAAGTTTCATCAAATGTAAACAGGTTACACAAGGATCACATAACACAAATATAGCTGGATATCATAGCACCAATTGCTTCTTCCAAACTGCAGGTTTACATCTATTGTACAGTGTCCTTATGCAGCCAAAAGACCGTAGCCCACCAACACAATGTGAGTGGTTATTCAGATTTTATTGCAAGATTGTTTTGTAGCACCAGTATATTGGAATGTCCAACATATCTTTTACAAAAGAACTATTTCTGAACAAAAGCAATGCATTTACACAACTCAGTTTTTGTCTTGGAAGATTCTTCCAAGGTCAGAAAGCTAACTTTTGTTTTCTGCATTACCTAAGCAAGTAAACGTTTTTTTAACATCAAACAACAGTGTAAGAGAAACCATGTCCAAATACAAACCTGACTTTGTGAATGCGATAAGTTAAATAAAATGTTAACAAATAGGTTTCAATTATAGCAGGAATTTAAAGATATAAACAGTTGCTAAGGTGACGCAAATTAACCAACACAATTTGTCTTAAAAATACGTATCAGGTATGAAATATGTTTAATTCTGTGCTCTGCCTCTGCTGTTAACGATTTTAGAAACGGTAAAAGGCACTGTAATTTGATAAAAACGATTCACTTGTTGGAAACGAGTACGATAGCTATAAACAACTGTCGCGACACAAACCGGCTGCTACTGAGGTCATTCGTATTATGACGTCACACTTGGTTGACATTAGTTGACCCGGTCAACTGCCGTCTTTCCCTCACACTGGTTGAAGCGTTCTACGACAACTCGCAGGTTTTGAAGACGTCTTGTTGCAGATGAAAAATCTTATGTGGGTTATAGTTTTTATTTTTTTGAATTGTACGAGCAGCTTTTCGGAGCGATCTTGGGTGTTTCAAAATCTGTCATTCAATGAGATAAAATTTAGTTAAACGCAACGCATTTGTCGTCGTATGAAACCATCTGTTTCAATGCAATATCAAGTTGCCTGCAGCAGTAGGATCGTGAACACCTGTTAACAGTACGAACAGTAATACTGTGTACAAAATATTTTTGCCCAGTTGTACACACGTACTGTGTACAACTAGGCAAATATATTTTAATGTTTACCACGCTCACAACAAGTTGTAACTTATGAAAATGGATTTTTTGTATGCTGCTGTTATAAAACTTGTATTTAGAGAATTTTCATGCCACATGAATGGAAAAAAATGCATTTGGGTATTTCATTTTAATATACATACCAAGTCAGCAACATGAATTTGACATGTTTAACAGGTGTTTTTGCTTTTCAGATCAGTTACTTTTGCTTAAATCTACTGGCTGGATTTTTTTTGCCAGCAGAATAATGGCAAAGCATTAACCATGTTCTGACACAGTTATTTTTACATCTCATTGCAGTTTTTATACTTCATTCTTGTTGATAATTAAACTGGTGATGTTTAGGTTTAAACCATTGTGGATAAAACCAATTTAATATGCAGCACTTTTTAAAAAGTTCTTCTACAAAATTGATTTGCAACAACTACTGATGAAGGTTTGTTGTGCACAAAGTCATGATAGTCTACAGGTATGATAAACCTTGTTTCTTGGTTTCTTTTCATTGATCTAACATCATGTGTATAATTTGTTTTCATAAAAATGCTATTAAATACTAATTTTGTTATCAAAGTTTGTAATTATATTTTTCCAAGGCCCATTACAGAAAAATGGCCCAGTCGGGCGTTATATGAATTTGCATGGGTTATGTCTTCAACCAGAAGCAGCTAGGCTTAAACACATTAAGGCTGACGAGTTTACCTTTTTGCTTGACAACAAATAAAACAAGCAAACTTAGTTGATGAATCATAGACAAAGCTCTCTGTTGCGTCAAAATAAATGTACAATAGCGATTCACGCAATGAAATAGATTTCAGACTACATGAAAGTGTAACTACCCGTCGAAGTCACGTGTTTCGCGCCAACAAAGGACTGTTGATTGTCAGTCACACATTGTAATAGGTACACAACATAGGCGGTTTGGCGCTAGGGTACAGCGTCATACTATTAAACTTTGCTTGTACGTCACGAATACGTCATACCGTGAAAAAATCGTGCAGTATAGGTAAGCGTGTATCAGTGACGTATTTGTGCGTACGATTTGGTCGAGGAGGGCTTAAATCTGTTTAGATGGCGAAATAACAGTAAGGCAGTTTCAACCTGGGTCACACAGGTTCCACAATTCGATTGCACATATCAATATGATCGACATTTCAGCATTTTTGTTCCTAAACGCAACAAGGAGACAATTACACAGTTTTCACGAGAAAGCAGCACGAAACGAGGAATTCAACAAGTACAGAAGCCAAACGGACGCGATTTACCCGGCCATGAAGAATTCGGTGACGTCACAGCTAAAGTCACAATGCGCTACCTAGTGGCCGCCGAAAAATTAATTATAACCCCACTAGGGGACAGTAAACACCACACACCGTACGTATAAATAACGAACATTCACGCTCGCAAACTGTTTTAGTTGACGTCATGGGTAGTGCCAGTGACGTCGTGCAACGTCATTTCAGTTCGACGGTGACAGGGAATTGTCCCGAGCGCCAGGGGATTATTGTATCCAATGCGGCAGAGGAGATCAGATCTCGCCGAGATGTTCCAGGACGCTCGGCGACTTAAAGAGCTCCGGAATGTCCTGGTCAAGTTTGCAGATGACCTTGTAGATGACCTTCTTCCACGCAGGGTCGTGATCTTTGCCGCCCTGGATTGCGAGAAAGAATTCTTGCAGACTCGTGTATGTGACGTCGATAAATTTGTCAGGAACCTGAAAAGGTAATGGCGGTTGTTAAATCAGATGTTGTGAATACCTATTCGTCTAATGCATTTTACAAATACGCCACAATGAAAAGTCATTGTATAGATTTGGACGCCTGAAAGTCGGGCCCTCTACTGCTTTGTGTTTCTATTTCGAATTTTTTGGCCTTTAGTTATCATTTTCGCCGTCTGAGAATGATAACGATGCCGGCTAAATTTGGCATTGACAAACGACAAAAACGCGTAGCAACTCGATTCGCCACGCCGTAACCAACAAAGGATTTTCACCCGCACTTAACATCGTCAAAAATTTGCGTCAATTCCCCGATCCATTTCCCTCGGCCCCGCATAAATCTCACTTTACAGGCCAGAAGAAGCTAATTTAGTGGAAAAAAGTTCAAGTGTCAACGTAGCGACAGGGACACCCCCTCGACGAAAGCATTAAGTCTCGCGCGAACCGTGCGGGAGAGGGTGGATTGATAATCGAAAGGCACAATGCCTGGTCGCCTGGCTCGATAAAATCGATTGCCTTTAGCCATGATACGTCGCTGGCAATAACACCGCGTCGTTGAGACGCGTTATGCTGCTTATTATGTTTTACGGGAGATGGATGGCAAAAAGGCCAGCACCGCGCTGACATTTTACCCTACAACCTTTTATGCCTTCTCATTCCAATCTTTTATACCAAAATATTTATGACATAAAGGTGATGGCATATAATTTAACTCATTTGACACCCTTTACGTTTCAAAGAGTCAAAAGTTAACATAAACAGTAAAATGGCGCTGGCTTAGGCCTACATTGACAGAGAGCATTGGGATAAATAGGCAAGACCAGGTATTCCCATCATGGCGTCTCAAAAATTTATTTTATTCTCTGTGGGTCGTAAGCGAAACTTGGCGACCTGCTCGCGATGACAATGATTATATTCTCGCAAGGACACAGTCTGCCTGCTTGCATTTGTGGTATAGCGTCATGGGAGGGGAGGAGGTATTGAAACAACTCATCGATTCTACCAACGCGACACCGCGGCATGGTTTAATGGCCCTGTTCGACCGGGCCCTAAAATGCCGGCGCACAAAACTTGGTCCTTTTGGGACGGACCGCAAGTGTCATCTGCCGCATTGTGACGTGACAAGGGCGGATCGCGTGACCGTCGCCATGCCAACCGCGGCAAAAATGACTTTTCGGTGAGATGGAAAATCCGATCGTGGCGAAAGGAAAATGTTGAAAATGTTCGTGCGCTTGTGCTCCCCCAAAAATATATCCCAGAGAAATTGCTCTGTTTCCTATTTGGTGGGCGCCCTTTAGCTGAATGAAGATGATAAAAAATTCGACCACTAAAATGCAATTTTTCTTGTCATAAAAATAACAACAGCGTTTGTCGAAACGTAGAA
>QXVZ01022104.1:0-15312 GCA_008931825.1 Phallusia fumigata | reverse complement strand
TTTAAAACACACAAAAGGTTTCTGCCCAAATTACGACTTTTTTGTGCAAAATAGCACTTTTCTGTAACCATCTTTAAAAAGGTATAATTCCAAATTTTAAACAGATAAAATGCCAAAAACATTTTTAACATTACTGTATAATTCCTTATTGTTAACCTTATTGTTCGACTGCTAAAAACTAAATTAGAAACACGTCTAAACATGAGTTTTCTCCCTTTTTTAGGCAATCGAACGACAGCTTCCATCATTAGCCACAATTACAGCTGCTACTGATACAGCCACTGCTCCCAGAAAGTTGAAAAAGTTTTTGAAAGCTCGTAAAAAGAGGAACAAAAAGTTGCGAAAAAATGGCGGCGTCATTCCCAGAAATTCCGGGTTTTTAAATTTTATCAAACAATGTGACGTCCCGGATGACAAAACCTCAAAATTTACTGTAAGTGATTCTGGTTGCTGCTCATTTATTCTAGAACTAATTTTGTGCAATTGTTGTCTTTATTGTGATTGATAGAAAAAAATATTTTTTTCGAAATGGCAAATCCAGCGGTTACAGTCATAAAGCAAAAATGCACAAAAAATGAAACTGACAGCTAAGGTACAATTTACTGTTCATATCCTTCACACTAGCAACGAGACGTTTTGATGTTTAATATTAAATCGGTTTTGCTCTCCAAAAACATGTTTATTCCATCAACAACATACAACTCGCTCCGTCACTTCCACTCGCACATTATATTTCAAATATTTGATTTTGGTCATACCCTAATGTATCTCAAACTTCGTAGATTTGTCCGTAGATTTAAATTTCAGTCGTGTATTTTGCCAACTCTCATGCATACAAAGCTTGAAAGTAAGATCCTAAAAAATCAAAAGGTTTGTTCCAATTACAAATATATGTTGAAAAAAGCAGGAAAATGTTTTATTTTTGAATGTAATAACTTCAGTGTTTTTTGCTTAAAGACGCCAATAGAAAAGTTGGTTGGACTTTCGACGCACCAGCGATAAAAATTTAATAAAGACGCTTATTATTAAAGTTGTATTTATTGATATTAAAACAACAATAACTTAATTTATTTATAATGCCACGCACTCGGAAAAACAACGACGTACTGTTTGAGAACTTATAATATGAGACTTGCTTCATGACTTGCGAAGTACTATGGCTAATCCGAGCCGAGCCAGTACCCAAGTACTCGGCCAAATTCTGCTGAACATCAAATAATGCTAAGCAAAACTTCAAACAAATTCTTAAATTACGACGCTAAAATTATTAAACGCTTCTCTCTAAATTAGCGTGTTTGAACGTTCAACAGAGTTCATCAAAACACAGAAAAGTACTGGCTTGTACCAATGGGGTATTTTTCGGTTTCAAAGAAAAACACGGCGAATAATCTATTGTTACGTCATACATGTGTGACGTCATAATATCACATACCACTTTTGGGCCAATCCCTACCAGGTATCCTAACTCACCACTCCAAACTATTTGTTTTTGTATTTCAGCTCTGCAACATGTGGCGCGATCTGTCGGCAGAAGAACGACAAAAGTTGGTGAAGAAATCGAATACCCGCCTCCCTGACCCAGTAGCTTCTGTGTACCAACCCGACCGATACCTGGGTTCGATTTCCGNGTTTCAAAGAAAAACACGGCGAATAATCTATTATTACGTCATACATGTATGACGTCATAATATCGAGAGCTTGCTCGCCTGGACATACCACTTTTGGGCCAATCCCACCAGGTATCCTAACTCACCACTCCAAACTATTTTTTTGTATTTCAGCTTTGCAACATGTGGCGCGATCTGTCGGCAGAAGAACGACAAAAGTTGGTGAAGAAATCGAATACCCGTCTCCCTGACCCAGTAGCTTCTGTGTACCAACCCGACAGATACCTGGGTTCGATTTCCGAACGATTTTACGACGAAACGCGGGAATATTTGAACCGGAACCCGCTGCGTTTGCCGAAAACCGAACAGAAGAAAAACAAGCTTCCTTCATTGGAAAGGTTGGGTTGTTGTTTAATTAAGTCACACTAGTTGCACGACTTTAAAGGAGGTTTTCTGATGAAATTTGTTCAGTCAACCACAGATACATCCACAACATTGCACACTTAAGCGGGTTTTCTGACAAGCTTCGTGCAGTCAACCATAGCGCTTGTTACATGCACACTTACAAATTAGCAAATATGTGTTAACCAGCCTTGCTTCAAAACTGTACATAGTTAAAATGCTTGTGGAGTTTGGATGTAGTTTTGTAACTGGTTTCTTATGTTTGATCAAAAATTTTTAAGATTTAAACTATTCTATTTTCTAAAAGTGGTTTGTTTCATGTTTTGCAGCGAATAAAAATTAGAAAATTTAATAAATGTTTTAATATCAGCATTAAAAACTTTCAGAATTGTATTAAAGGCTTTAAGAAAACCAAAATTTTTACTTTGGCGATGGAAAAAAATGCATTTTGAAACGTATTTCAGAACCCAACCTTTCAAACTAGACATGAAATCCCCACAACCGTTTTTGGAAACACTGAAAAGATGAACCGTTTTAATTTGTAATATCTTTCATAGACTGGAATCACTGTTGAAAATCAGATACCAACGTTCACTGTGTCACCCCGGCGAGGGGGCGGGCTTGCTGGCGGCCCAAAGTATCGGCGAACCTTCGACCCAGATGACCTTGAACACGTTCCACTTCGCTGGTCGCGGAGAAATGAACGTCACTCTGGGAATTCCCAGGTACTTTTAATGCTAGGGGGAATTCCCTACTAGGGGCCGGGGGTTTTGTTTGTTTGAATAAATTCTTTCCATTGAAATATTGATCCAGAGCTAATACTAACACTTTTGTAGAAATGTTTATTAGAATTTCAACTGCAATGGTTATCAATTATAAGAGCTTCATTTCTCTTCTTAATATACCGGTATAATCATAAAAAAATTTCTTGTGGTGGATTTTAGATTTAAATGTCGGTTAAAAAGTTATTGTTGCCCCAGAACTTATATATAGTGAATACATTGTAGTACAAACGTTTCGACAATCGCTGTTGTCATTATCAGTGGATCTCTGGCAGTTGTTGAAACGTTTGCAATACAATGTATTCACTACATACAAGCTCTCTGGCAGTTATGTTTTCAATAAAGCTGCTCTTCAAGTTCGCATCTTGTGTTGAGGGTAGAAAACATTCCAGCAAAAAAACGTTACCAATACATTGTTACGTCATATACATGTGACGTCATAATTCCCGCTCGTCGAAAGAACGCTCGTCGAAACAGAACAACTGCAGTTTTTGGCCTGAGGTGCCTAATGATTCTATACTTTTCCCAGACTCCGTGAAATTCTGATGGTTGCGAGTCGACAGATCAAAACGCCGCAGATGACGGTTCCTGTTTATGAAGGACGCGAGAAACGGGCGAGGAAATTGTGCAAAAGGTTGACCAAAGTCATGCTCAGTCAGGTGTGACCATCACGTGACTAATTTTAAAACTTTGACCTGGTTTTGAAATATTAAGTAAATATTTCTTTTCAGCCAATTTACTCAAACCGTTTCCCTTTAAAAACCTTATGAATACTTTTTCGCGGAGTTTTCCTTTAAAACTGCACCTGTCAATCAGGTTCTACACAAAGCCAACTTGGCGGAGACGCTGGTGGTCGAGGAAACCCGGCGGAACCGACGTTTCGTCATCGAGATGGGACTTCTGCCCGAGACGCAACTCACCAAGGAGCACGCCCTGTCACGTGACCACGTGCTACGTCACATCGAAAAGAAGTAAGCACTTGATGGCGTTTGTGAAATTCAAGATCGCTTAGTTAACTTTAAACACTTTTTGCAAACTTTTGGAGAAAAAGGAGCTTGAATTAGTTTTGCTTATTACGTCGTTGTTTGTGACGTCATAATCTTCCCTGTGCACGTCGTCGGGACAAAATAGTTTCGAGGGTTTTGATCAATTATCAAAAAATATTGATTATGATTTTCGTGTGTTCTTTTAGATTTTTTCGCGCCTTTTTCTTCGCCCTCAACAAACGACTGGCGCAGGCCGATGACGTCATGTTCGTGGAACAACAGCGGAAAAGTTTGAACAGATCCGGAGCGGAGGAGGATTCCGGAGATCAGGTAAATTGTTACGACCTTCAGGAAGGTCAAATTTTGAACATGGCTAAACCAACTTTTGAACAGAAATACGTTTTATTCAAAAATTACAACGTTAGATCACAAAACAAAGATATGTACGGGTTCTTCCGAAGGGGCACAAACTGTTTACTCTGTTTTCTGGTGTCTATTTCTTCTGTGTAGCGCTGCTTTGTTCTTCTCGTTTGGTCAAGCAAGAGTTGTTCAAATTTCATTAAATTTGCACACATGAAAGATGGGTATCTGAAGTTATGCACTGTTACTTTTGTCCCCAGTTCACCCATCGGTTCATACACATGCACCCAAAACGTAAATTTTTAAAACGTTTTGTTTTGAGGGCCATGTGAAATAATCGATGGGTGAACTGGGGTGAAAACTGACAGTGCTCAACTTCCGATACCTATCTATTATGTGCGCAATTTTAAAGAAGTTTGAACAATGTTTTCGTTTGTTTTGACTTTGCCCTCCGTAAAAAAACTAGCTTACAGTGAAAAACCAATAACCTGTACCATTGACCATTAACTTCTACCTTAGCAAGATGTTCCGGTCGCCGATGACGTGGCAGAAACTGATGACGTCACAAAGTCTGATGACGTCGACTATGAAGATCAGGACAGTAAGTAAAGTCATTCACTGTCGTCGCAAATAATATTGTTTATACTTTCATATCTAACTAATTCAGATTAAAAAAATACCTTGGTATGATCATATACCATTAGTTTATAGTGAACATCGAATTATTGACAAAAATTCGAGGTATAAGCCATGTGGAGGCTTTGAAATCTAGCGGTCTGTATGTTTGTTAGTAAGTATTTATAGAAGTTCTCAATATAGTTCAGTAATTCTGTACGTTCTGTGTGTGTGTATCGATTTTTTGCTAATTTATTGCCCTGAATGCCACAAAACATTGAGCTAACTTTTTAGAGCCAAGGGAAAATACCCCAAAAATCATAAATCTGTTTTACAATTGGGTTATGGTGAATGTGGAATAAACGTAAAGATATTCACCTCGTGATTGGCAGTTTTTGCCAACAACAGTTTTCCTCATACAGTCGAAAACACAAAACTTGTACTGATGATGACAACAGCGATTGTCAAAACGTTTGCATTACAATGTATTCACTATATACAAGTTCTCTGGCAGTTATGTTTCAATGAAGAAACAAACTTTAAACAACATTCAGTTTTCCATCGTGCAATCTCTATATTATCTCGCAGACGTGTCGGAGGAGCCGGAAACACAGGACGTTAACGAAACTTTAGAAGTCGATGAAAATAGTTTGACCGGAACACAGAATAGCGGCGATGGAAATGATGAACAAGGTGGTAATGTACATAGCCTTCATGGACTGTATGATTAGCATACGGCAGATAGTGGTATCTGATGTATTTGCGGCTACATAGCTTGTGTGGCTGAGTTTGTAAAGTGGCCAGTGCGGATAGGCTCCTGTCGCGGGTTCGAATCCCACCGCGGGTTAAAGTTTTTTTAGTTTACACCAAAGTTGGATCGATTACATGATTTTAGTAAAACTACGATTACAATTATTTTGTCAAATGTTTAAATTACATTACAATTATTCTAATTGTTGTGTTAAATTACAAATTACAATTACATGTCACAAAATTTTCGATTTTAACACACTGTTTTTTTACACAACAACACAACGACCAAGTCGAAATTTCTAAAATGTATAGCCATGCTTCCAAAATGATGCATAAAATCTGTAGCAAAGGTATCTTGCAAAAAAAGTAATTTGAGAAGTAATTAGGTAAAAGGGTGAGCAAATGACAATTACAATTACACACGCAAAGTCAAAAATTACAATTACACCAAAAATAGTAATTAATTACATTCATCTCAATTACTAATTGTAATTGATCCAACTATGGTTTACACCAGCAGTTCCCAACCAAGGGTCCACAGAGGGATTTTCGGGACTCCATGAGCTTTAATTGCATGACACGAATGCAATATAGCAAAGTGAAAATACTTGCCGTTCTGACGCAACTTGCAAAAGACGACTAATCGAGCGCACTGGTCAAGAAACCAGGTTAGCGGTACTGCATGCTTAGGGCAGACCTTGGCACTTTTGTCTAGTGTGCCAAGTCTGCCAGGAAAAGATCCACAAAAAGCAAAGGAGGTTTACAGCAATAGGTCACGCATCAGAAACAATTGAACATTGATCTACCGCGAAATCTGAACACTTTATCAAAACATTTTGGTCAACAACAAGTTCTAACAGAAACATCGAAAACTTGCAGAGTCACCTCTTGCTGCACTACAGAAACCGTTTTCAGCATCACTTACACCCTAAACAGTGCACAAATATTGACACCGAAGCGAGCCTAGGTTTGAATTAAACACTTTCGTTTTGTTGTGAATAAACGCCAAGCTGCTAACGTTGGATAAAAGCGACAACGCAGCAAGAGTATGCATCAAAAAAAGTTGGGAACCACTGGTATAAACTTACGATAGCACTTCTAATGTATCTTTGACGTTTCTTCGACGTCCTATTCAGGTCGTCTTTCTCAACAAATGTAAACCACACTTATATCATGTTTGCAAACGTCCTTGTAGCGTAAGAATGTCTTCTAATGCGGTGGTACCTTACTCAGGTGAAGATGAGGAACTTGCCCCGATATCAGCTGTGGAAGAAGCGAACGCAAACGCGAGAATAAAAGCGGTCAAGTGCATGGGGATGGGCCAAGTTGACGTGGAAGATTACCAATATGACATCAGGAACAGCGGTTGGTGCAAGGTTGGTTCGTCTCATTTCATCGTCAGTTAGTAGGACAATACCTGAATGAGTTATGCTTACAAAGCAGACCTGGCCATTGTATGGCATTGTACGGACCGTTTAAGCTAATTTGGAATTACAAAATAATCATGTTTTGTCATTTATTGGAATAAATGACTATTTTTGCAAGACAACCTTACTTTTTTCATCGCTTAGTCACAGTACACACTCTTACCAGCTTGTAAACACAATGCTATTTAATGCTAATGTGATCCCATGGAAAAAAAAATTGTCCACTGTGTTATAGCGAGTCCATTTTAGGTTTGTGGATCCTATCAGCGAAATGAAACCAGTGGTTTCTGTAACCCCGTGGTTTTCAAACTGCGTCGCGGCGATAATTTTCCAAGGGCGTCGCACAATGACTAAACAAGTCTCATATCACCTAAAATGATGCATAAATATAGTCAGTTTAATAGTAGAAAGCCAATAATGATTTTGTGAGCTGCAGACAGTGCACACTGTTTCGACCTGTGAGGTTTCATCAGTGCAGCTGGTGACAGGACATTGGCCGTTTAAGCTAGTGTAGCCAGATCACGGCACTCCAGTTACTCATCTGTTACTCCCAACAAACTGGAGTGCCGTAAATTGGCTACATTAGCCTAAACGGCCAATGTCCTGTCACGAGCTGCACTGATGAGGCCTTACAGGTCGAAACAGTGTGCACTGTCTGCAGCTCACAAAGTCAGTTTAGTTTTTGGATAAATCAGTAAAACTTTGACAATAAGCGTTTTTATTAAATTCTAGTCGCTGTAGGGGCGAAATTCCAACCAATTTTTCGAAAGACGTCTCAAGTCGGGCAATTCGCTAATCCAAACTCTAGTTCTCAAAATTCCATCACGTTTTACAGCTCGTTATGTTATGGAAGGTCCTTTTTTCACGTTTTTACATACTTTGTTTACGTCATCACCAGGTGACGTTGCTCATGCCGCTGACGTCAGTGCACATCGATCTGGTGTCACTGATGCGTGACCAGGCTTCGGAAACCCCCGTTCGCAAGGTCAAGGGGATTTCCCGTTGTATCCTGGTTCCTGTGAGGGACAAGGTTTTAGCGGATGAGGGCAGAGTCAATCTTACGGCGGAGGGCGTAAACTTTTTCAAAATGTTCGAAAATCATGACGTAAGCATGTGTTTGTTTGGCACAAACATCTTTTGTCTTCAATTTGTCGCGTTATTCCGAAAAAGTTTGCGAAATTTTGTTGAGATCTACTATTTTTTTATTTTACCATCGTAGATAAATCAAGTAAAACAACACTGCTTAAAAAAACAAATTTTATCACGTGATAAACAAGATTTGACGTCACCGCAGTGTTTAACGGGGGTTATTTTGACCCCCCACTTTTATAATACAACTAGTAACTGTAGCATTTCTTACATGTCCAGCTTCTGGACGTAAGTAGTATATACTGCAACTGCATCCATTCTGTCGCGGGAATGTACGGAATTGAGGCTGCTAGGACGGTGATTGTAAAGGAGATCGCTGGAGTTTTTGGTGCCTACGGTAAGTTGTCGTTCGTTTCCCTTTTCATGTTTAGCTTTTTGTCCTTGTACAACCGTCTACAACCTCCTGGGTCTGCCTGGAAGGTTGCTACATTACGACAGAACGCTTGACTCGATAACCAATGTTTTTTTTCGGTCCTTGCTGTTTTATGAAACCTTTTAACGATGAAAAATTGATAAAGTGACAATACAAATAAACTTGACTTGACTTAACTAGAAAAACCAAGTGTCAGATTCAGGTTCAAGCTCTGAACAAGCTGCACCAGGGGGTTGTACGACCTTTTTAGCTATTGCCGGCCGCATCACGGACTTTTCATATAGCTTGGGGGGCAGTGAGTATTGCACGCCATACGGTCCTATGGTTGACTCTGACAGGTCCGTTTAAGCTAATATGTTAAACAAAATGATCATAATTTATTATTTTTATTGAGTAGATAAAACTTTTGTTGTAAGGCAACTTCCATTTTTCATTGCCTAGCTATAACATATACACGAGCTTGTCATAAACAATGCTATTTACTGTTGTTTTTTTTGTTTTAGGAGGAGTGGGGGGAGAAATACAATGAATATAATGAAGAATTGAGTTGAGCCTTTTAGCCCGACCCTTCATAATATTTTTTGCGCCAAATCGGGATATTTTCACCCAAAATTATCGTCCGAAAAATTGAGGTTATGACAAAAAAAATCCTTTTTTAAAATGCTGTGTGCTCCATGTAATGTAGATGACAATTATCAGCGCCCAAACCCTAACAGATTAAAATATATTCAATTATTTGGCGACACATATTGCTTTTTACTTTTTATTGCTACTTAACACTGGTTATTTCTTCCGTTTACCCAAGAAGTCGTTTTTACACATGTTATATGGGTGTCTAAAGTTGTGCGTTGTAAATTTTTACCCCAGTTGACCCATTGGTTCACCCACAGTTCCCGTAAAACGTGCAACTCTAACATTCCAAACACATCATTTCCCAGGTATCGAAGTGGACCCACGTCATCTCAGCTTAGTGGCAGACTACATGTGTTTCGAGGGAACCTACAAACCATTCAACCGTCTCGCCATCGAAAGTTGCGCGTCGCCCCTTCAGCAGATGAGTTTCGAAAGCACAATGAAATTCCTCAACAATGCGGCTTTGTTCGGCAAGTTTAAGCGCGTCTGTGACGAAAACAATGAGTGTGACGTCACTGTATTGTGACGTAAACGAGCGCGGGGAACCCCCTATTTGGCATAACCGCGTTGGGCAAGAAATACAGCAGATTTGGTTAAAGTTAGTTTTTACATTTTGGGACGTTTCCTGGACAAAGTTGTCACGCTTCATTGCTTAAAGCTTTCCCGGAACCCGTTTCCTGAGTTCATAAAAAACAAATTTACCTGATATAACTCAATCCCGCTAAGCATAGAAGAATTTTCAACGTGTATTTTCCCCCTCCAGGTTTAACGGACTACCTCCAGTCGCCCTCGGCCCGAATCGTCACCGGTCAAGTTGTCAAGGGTGGAACCGGATCCTTCACGCTTCACTACCCGCTGGCCAAGTACCTGTGACGGGCGCAGGGGTTACTACAGGTCAATTGCAATCGTAACGTTTCTCGATATTTTTCATTTTTTTACAGAACGCGACAAGTTACGTACAATTTTTTTTCGTTTATGGCGTCACAATGTGGTGACGTCACGTTATTTTGGTGACGGTGACGTGCTGTTTTTTTTCGCGGGACGCAATAAGTTACGATTTTTTTTGACGTCATAATGTGGTGACGTCACGATGACGTATTGTACGTCACGAAGCTCTTTGGTAGTGCGTCGTGACGACGGTTCCTTTAACTGTAGTCGCCTTAAACAAGGTTGCTTCTGTTTTTTTATTGTCGTACATTTCCTTAGCGCTATGGAAGGTGGAAAACTTGCGGCAAAATAAATTATTTGTTTCTCGTGACCTCTTATGCAACCAATCACTGTTGTAAGTCGGATTATATTAATCGGTTTTCAGAAATCTGTTTAACCCGCCAAGATGGCAGGGTGGTTAGCGCGACTGCCTTGTGTTCGACAGGCTGTCTCGGTCCCCAACCAAGTTAACCCGATGGGTTGAGGCAAACTGAAGTCACAAGCTTGACAAAACACAGAAAAGTCGAATGTAAAATGATCCAACGGAACTGCAATGAGGCAGGTAGCTCGACGGTGGACTCATTATGAGCATATCGCATTCAGGCGTTGTTCCGCCCACCGAGGATACAATTGNAAAAGTCGAATGTAAAATGATCCAACGGAACTGCAATGAGGCAGGGAGCTCGACGGTGGACTCATTATGAGCATATCGCATTCAGGCGTTGTTCCGCCCACCGAGGATAAAAATGAAACAAACAACAAAATGGTTTCCAAAACCGGTTTGAAACTGGAAAATGTTTAAGGCGGTTACGTTGGTGTTTCGAGAATCGGGTCAAAGTTTTGAATTCGGAAACTGTTATGACCTTGTTGAGTTGTCGGCAGGAGGCCAAAGTCGGTTTCAAACCGGAATATTCAGGCGAAATCTGTTTTTTTGACAAAACAAAATGCCCCATCGCCCTATTCAAAACACGCAATAACAACATTACGACAACTTAAACGGAGTCGATAGTGGGTCAGAACTTGGACAGTGCCTCTAGTGGCACCGTTTATTCACCCACCACCCACACATTTGTTGACTTACTTTTGTGACTCGTGTAACGTTCCAGCACTTTGCAGCCTACTGAGCTGAAGGCTTTACCAGTCTTACTAAAACTAAGAAACGGGCTACTTTTTATGAAAATTGCAGTCACTGGAAACATCTGAAAACAAAACTGTTCAGAGGTTGTTTATGGTGAATAGGTCCAAATCATAACGCATTGATGTTTACTGCAGCGATCGAATCTTAACTATTAAAACCGTTTAAAATTAGAAGACGCTTAAAAAACAATTTTGGCAATCCAAGTTATGAAATTTTTTCATGCTTTTATGTTGTTGGGTTTTACGAGAACCTGCGTTACAAAATGACGTCACACTACTGTTTGTGACGGGATTATTCATAAGTAACAAAGATTCTATGTGCTGTCTTGAAGCCCAAATTCATGCAATAACTGTTTTGTGTCGGATAGCTTTGAACAAAAAATGACAATTGTAAATATTGAGAGAAGTGAATATTGATGCCTGGCAGCTTTTGTCCAAATAAATTGCCAACTTTCCCATGGGGCTTTGTGGCGGCCCCAACAGAAAAGCTTGTGAAAAGAAAACTTTAGACAAAGAATAGAATTGGAAATTAGTGTGCTTACAATTACGTTGCGATTTTTTCTTTCTCTTTTCTATTCACACTAGGACTGATTTCGCCATGGCAAATTCCTCAGGGTGAAGCATGAATAGCAGTGAAAACTAGAGTCCTCAACGGAAGAGAGTTGAGGTAATCGATATCGTCTCAGGTTTGGCAATTACATGCTGTCGCACCAAATTTGTCCGCCACTATTTAGGGATTACCTAATAAGCGCCGGTTAATTCAATGGTAGTAGGGAGGGTTGATGTACAGCGCTTGTAGCTACAAGATTTTAGCATAAGGTTAGACCGCATGTGAGAATTTTGTTAGCATTTTTGAACAGAAAACATTGAGAAAGGCCGGAATAAAAAGCTAAAATCATTTTTGCATGATGTTTATTGTAACATATTTCTTCATAGGATTTAGTAAATGGCATTGTTTTAATACACTGATAAGTATCTGACGAAAAGTAAGGTTACCCTACAATAAATTTACTTGTCCAATAAAATATGATTGTTTTGTAATTCAAAATTAGCTTAAACCGGCCTGTGAGGGTCAATCAAATGGCCGTATGTGGCCCGGGGCCCGTACAATGCCAAGACCCGTGTCAGGCTTTTATACAAGGAAATTGAAACGGGTGTTAATGAAACATCGAGAAGTTACGTGTAGTGCATGGAAAGAACATGTTTTAATCGGGTTTCCGAACGAGTCTCCACTCATCTGTAGCCCCTTATGCAAGGGTGTACAACCTGCGGCCGTTTTATCGAGCATATTTGTGTTAAAGTATATGTAATGGCGGCCCTGCATTGATGAAAACGGTTTGGCTGGTTAAAAGGCAAGAAAGTCATAGAACAATTGCCATTTAATTCCACTATAAGAGCGATTTGTCGAAATCTTTACATTACAATCTATTTGCTTCATTTAAGTTATTTGGAAATTACATTTTGATTAGGCTACAGTCCTTGTCTTGCGTTTCCAGGTTAATAAAGGTATTTATAGCATTTATATTTCTCTATTTAACCATAGTACAAATTGTTTTACCGTGTGTTGCTTTTTGCAGTTCAAGGTCGGAGTTTGTAGCTGTTTTACGGCGGTTGATTAGGTTTGTATTGTGACGAGAATCATGCCATTAAAAAGTTAAGGCATTCGAATAACAGCAAAAATGGGCTCTATGAGGTGAGAATAAATTAGTTTTTTTTAAGCAACAAAAACTAAGAAGGATGGAAACGTATATGTAGGGTGTGTGGGTATATTGCGTATTTACCATAAAAAATGATTTTACATTTTGTTGACACACAAATATAAATAACACCAACAAAAATAGGAAAATACAAGCCAGTACTTGTGTATAAAACATATTCTACGTTTCGAAAATCGCTGTTGTCATCATCAGGAATAACTCGGAAAAGCGACGCAAAGTTACATGTCGCGGTTTTACACACAAGTGCTGGCTTTGTATCTTCCTATTGAGAATATTTAAAACCGTGAATTGTGTACCAATAAAAGTGTAACGAAAAAACGAATTGAATATTTGCCGCAGTTAGCGATTGCCGTAATTGAACTTTCAGAAGACAAGCTCGGAAATTGTGTAGCTGAGTTGGTGAAGCGCCAGCCATGTGGCACGGGTTTGAACCTCACAACAGTGGCCAAACCAGTCCTAATTTATTAGAGGAAAACAAATATTACAAAATGTTATGGGCAATACACTACATGAGCAAGCGTTCAGAATTGCTACAAATTTTTTGGTTACTTTCTCTTAACTTTTGATGGTGTCTGACATAATATTGATTGGCACCTTATAATAATACTGGAGGGGGAAATATATAAACATCAATAGTAAAAAGCGTTTTTATATCTCGGGCGAAATGTGTATTAGGAATTCGTAACTTGAAAACTTGGGTAATTGGTTCTTTTTTTGGTTTCTAAACGCAGGCTAAAGTAATGTTTTTGCGTTTATTCATTAAATGAAATGATGTAAATGACGGTAACGTTTTTGAAATTCAGATTTTATTAAATTTCGACAAATGACGGTGTCGTATTCTCTCTTGGTACAAATTAGTCGTGTCGATTTAAAACAGGTTTAATAAAACAAATTACAGTTTCTAAATATGTGAACTGGCTGTGGAGGTTGAGAGTCTCAGAATATTTGGTTTACTCAAGTTTCAGCATCGCTGTTTAAACCTGGCGAAATCCTAAAAGTATGAAATTGAATTTAGGGAAACTGAAGCAAAGTAAAGCAGGAAGCTTTGTGTACGCAAACAATCCAAGTGCTGTCCCGTAAAATAAGAAATACAAAACAAACGTTATTTCAGGAACCTTCTACCACCAAGGAGTGTTATTATAAGACCGGGGTCAATTTTTTTGACCGTTCCCTAATTTGGCGGTTGACGTTGCAATTTAACTTTGACACAACAATAAGCAGTCATCGATATCTGGTATTCATTTGAGGAAAGGTATTTCTTCCGACACGATGCGTAGATTGATCCCTGTGGGACTCCGCGGGTAAATCGATAAAGGGAAGTTGTTGTTGTTGCCAAGTCAGAGGAAACTTGGCGGCGCGGCGATTTTTAATAGAAAATCGAAACCAGGAAGAAAGGTTGCGCTGTATTAAAAGTTGACAGCTCACTGCGATTTATGTGGCCGAAATAATTACGCATTCATAGGCGTATAAAGGCCGTGTGTTTAGCAATGTCGCCTCATATGCGAAGGGTTATTGGTTCGAATCCCCGCTCTTGTTTCATCTTTAAAAAACCTATCTTTGGAGGACAATTGGTTGCGATAAACTAGAACAGTGTGGATCAACTTCATTTTGTCACTAGCCATCATAAACTGTTGGTTTGTTCCACGGGTTTGATAAATGCACTTTTGGGGCCAGGTTTTTGATAACCGACCCTAAAACTCCTGAAGCCTGCAACAAAAACAGAAATTTAATCCTAAACAGCTCTTTGTTATAAAAAAAACGCATTTGTAATTCATAACAAAAGGTTATTTACAACCTTCAGTGCCGTGTTTTACTACAAAATGAAAAACATATTTTTGTAAGACGTGACTTCGCGGGCCTACAGTTGGACCAAGCTGAACTAGAAACACCATTTCAGTTTTGTCCACACTCACACAACTCGTTGACCAAGTTAAAAGCTATTCGATAAATTCGAGTTATTGATGTGAGATATCTTAATACATTGGGCCTTCTTGGCTATTTTAGCCCAAATCCGGAAAAATCACCCCAGATCTGAATGTTTTCATTGTCGTGTATGGGACAACTTTTACCACATACGGTTTCCCAAACTAATTGTTTGTTTGTTTTTGACAGGTTCGTGGTTTTGATATTTCTTTTGAATGCAGCCCAGGACTCGACCGGCAAAGGTGGGAAGCTCGTCCGTTGGTTAAGGGTTCGAACCCCGGCGCAGCTTCTTTGTTTTTCCCACAAACCTAAAAGGCTGTTTAATACAGCTGCGTTCGAAGCACTCAATAAAGCAGTTCCAACATTTGTACATCTTTCGAGTGCCGCAACTCACTCAGATCTTTACATAGTTTTGCTCCGAACACTTAAAAAATCAACATAAATAATTAAACAAACAAAGATTCCTGATCGCCGAAGTCCCGTGGTTTGCCAGTGCAGGCGAAATAAATTCCAATATTTT
>QXVZ01022099.1:0-11160 GCA_008931825.1 Phallusia fumigata | reverse complement strand
ACCAAGTTTATGCATGTCTTTCGTATCTTTGAACTGGTAGTGCTGTTTGTTTGCAACAATTTTGTGTAAGTTTTTACTCAAACAATAAATTTTATCAATAAACATTTCTGTGTTTTAAAGGTCAGTATTCACATAATCATGATGCAGTGAACAATAGCATTAGTGGAAACTGCAGCAGCCCTTACTGGCAGAAAACAGCTGAGCAAAAAACCTTTGCTGTGTCTGCACAAGCCGCTGGATACAAAACCTATTTTGCTGGAAAATATCTAAATCAGGTACAAAAACAACAGGTGCCTAGAGAAATTAAGAAGATTGCATTGTTATTGCTGTTTTATTTCATTTTTGTTCTTAAATTTATTCAAAAAATGTTTTTACCTGTTCTAAGCACATGCTTATGTGGTGGACTGAAACATAATGTTTCATTTATTTTTAGCAGTAAAGGAAGAACATGAGAGAATAAAAACGCTTGTGAATTGAAAAGTGTTTGTTCTTTTCATTTGTTTTCTATCCTGCCAAAATCACAAGAATGTTGTTAAAATGATGATATGTTTTTAGTCCACTGAAGTGGCTTTGGTTTTTCTTAGTTATACAATGCAAACTGTAATCCTAAATCAAAAAAATTTCCAAAAAACAATGCATTTGAGATGACGTTTTTTTTGCAGTATGGAACAAAGATGGCAGGTGGGCCGGAGCATGTACCACCCGGATGGAATCAGTGGTTTGGTTTGGTAAGTCTTTCAACATCTTATTGGTAGTACACCCGAGAACAAAAAATGTCNGTTTTTACCTGTTCTAAGCACATGCTTATGTGGTGGACTGAAACATAATGTTTCATTTATTTTTAGCAGTAAAGGAAGAACATGAGAGAATAAAAACGCTTGTGAATTGAAAAGTGTTTGTTCTTTTCATTTGTTTTCTATCCTGCCAAAATCACAAGAATGTTGTTAAAATGATGATATGTTTTTAGTCCACTGAAGTGGCTTTGGTTTTTCTTAGTTATACAATGCAAACTGTAATCCTAAATCAAAAAAATTTCCAAAAAACAATGCATTTGAGATGACGTTTTTTTTGCAGTATGGAACAAAGATGGCAGGTGGGCCGGAGCATGTACCACCCGGATGGAATCAGTGGTTTGGTTTGGTAAGTCTTTCAACATCTTATTGGTAGTACACCCGAGAACAAAAAATGTCATCCTCAAACATAAACAGGTTGGAAACTCAAAGTATTACAACTACACAATTTCTGACAATGGAAAAGCAGTAAATCATGGGGATACTTATTCTACCGATTATCTGACAGATCTTTTGGTAAGCAAAAGGATTTTCCATGTAAACTATCATGTTCGAGTCGTGCATTGTACAAACACATGTTTCATCTACAACTAATATTTTACTAAAACATTTTGCTTAGTTAAAGCCAATATTTTTAACACAGTAACAGAAGATTTTTGTTATTTTAGGCTAATAAGTCAAGTGAATTTATTCGTTCTCACATGGGCACAAGTTTTCTGGACCCATTTCTTGTGATGATTTCAACCCCAGCCCCCCACAGTCCATGGAACTCGGCTCCACAGTTTTCACAGCGATATTTGAACTTATCAGCCCCCCGTGGTGGAAGTTTCAATGCAAATGGCAAGGTAACGATTGTGTTACTATGTAAGAACACAAAAAGGTTGATTTGAAAAACAAATAACTATTTTGCCCCATTGAAAATATACTGGACCATATACATCAGTGGATCCCCACCTGGGGGTAGGGAGGTTTCTGGGGGTCGCGACAGACATTTGATATTTTTACAAACGCAGACAGATCTGTGATATTTTTAAACTTGGGTTACAACTGGTTTGGCCTGCATCACCTGTCTTGTCAGGTACGATAAGCAGTAGGCTATGTGGTTATGAGCCCATAGCTAACTGCACAGACACCATTTCATGGAGCAAAAGTGAATGCAAATAATTGATACACTGTAAACAGCAATTTGATTGATCTTATTGTTTAAAAAAAAATGGTTGGTTGGGTCGCAAAATGTTTTAAATCAAAGGGGTTCACCAGTCACAAAAGGTTGGAAATCACTGATATACATAGTTCTTAAAAGCGACATACTTTATTTAGCTGGTATATTTTGAAGAATTACAAACAGATCTATATATAGTGTTCCCAACTATTTTACCGCCTGTTACTTTATGTCCCATACAGGGTGGCACCAAAATCTTTACAGTATTTAGGACCAAAATTTGTTAATCTGACCATTGTACTGTTCAAAAAAAAATTTTTTTCTTGTAACTCCTATTGCTAGGACAAGCATTGGTTATTGAGGCAAGCAACAAACCCTATGGTGGATGACTCAGTGAAATACTTGGACAACGCATTCCGAAAGCGTNGGGTCCCCATACAACAAAGTTGTAGCCCTACAGGTTTTTTTCCATACTTTTGACATGAACTGTGTAAACAATTCAAATGAAACTTTTACTGGTGGTAGACAAAGCAAATTTATTTCTAGAGATTATTGTTTTTTTCAAGTGCATTGAAAAACAGTGAAATTGGCCGGGTTATTTAAGTGAAAATTATAGATATCAATTTTTGTGAGGTCTCTGTAACATAGTATCAATGTTTAACTGTATAAAGGCAACCAACAAGCCCAAATGGAGAACAGACTTCTTGGTGGAATACCAAGGTGAGGGAAGCCCTCTTCCACCTCCTGGATGTCCACATGGCAGCGCAGGAGAATCAGTAAGTTGCTTGAAAGAAAATACGCAACTTGAAGAACAGAATTGAAGTTTCGCTGATGTGTGTTTGTCAGCCAGTAATCGATAAAAATAAATAACAGAATGGAAAACTAATCTTCCAATATGGTTTTGTACATTTTTAATAATCTATGCAAATAAAAACAGCATAACCAAATTAAAACCAAATTTTTACATTTTGGGATGTCAGAACCATTTTCCAATTTCTAAAATGCATTAGTGTGCAAGCAGCACAACTGCATTTCTCTTTTGTGTTTCCACCATAAACTGGAATGGAAATGTCGAAATTGAACGAACTTAGTAATTAAGATTGCAACACATCGATATGCAAAACATGCTATTCAGGTTTGCAAAACATCCATGACTGCTAGTGGTATTTTGCAGACTTCCTCACTGTCTGTACCCATTTCCTACATTTATGTCATGTGATGTGCTGTGCGGTTTGTGTGGTTAACGTAGATCAGTCAATTTTGTTTGCAGCATTGCTTTCCCGACTGTGTTTGTGAAGACGCATACAACAACACATACAGTTGTGTGCGAACTATTGACTTTCAAGGCAAAGTCGACATGATGTATTGTGAATTTACTGATACGGAGACTTTTGTGGAGGTCTACAACCACACAGTTGACCCCTATCAACTAAAGAACATTAGAAACTCCATAAATCCACAGGTGCACAATGAAAAACAATAACTTTGGATAAAGCCTACATTGAAAAAAATGATGCTTACATTGGTTGTTCCATTCTAACGCGAATATAGGAAGTAAAAGTTGCTTGTTTAAAGCAACACAATTTGTAGCTCAACTTTTGCCTATGTGGGGCTCTTTAAAAGTGATTTGATTTTAACTTTTGTACAAAGTATGCAAATGGGCAAAAAATAGATAGCTAATGAAAAAATGAAAAGTAAAAAATAATGAAAAATTACAAAAAAATAACCTATCCACCAGATAGGCTCCTGTCATGGGTTTGGGTTATAATGCTTACTGTAGGCCTGTTGCACTGTGAATTACCTAAAATGCCCATTCCTTTCGACAGGTGCTCGTGAAAATGAACCAAAGGTTAATAGTCCTCGGAGCCTGCACAGGGAAAACTTGTCGGGTATCAGGGATATATCAAAGCTGCTTGAGAAGGTGGATGCAATGGACAATGGAGACATTAAGTTATCTCACAAACCAATTTCTATTATTCGCTACTACATTTTGAGTCTTCATGTCTTTAAATGCATTGTGCCAAGCCTGTCAAAGTGTTAATTGATAAAATTATCTCATATACATTTTTCACCCTTATGTATTAAAGTACACACTATATTTTTGCCATACTATTTGTTGTTATTGCTAAATCAAGCATTTCTGCCTATGTAGTTTAACTGCAGTAAATGTATTTGCTTATCATTGTAGTTGGATCTCAATGAAGCTTACCAACTTTTCAATTTGCTCTAAAGGATTTAAAGAGGTTATTTTATAATGCCATTTGACTTGTTTAATGCGAACTTAAAATGTGCAATAAGATTTTCCATGCTGTTTGTACGCTTGTAAAAACACATGTGCTGATTTTTATAATGTCTCTATGATGCATAAATACACCTCTATATTCACAACCTGTTGTATTTATAGCAATACTAGTCTTCTAGTTCAAATTTGATACATATTTATTGCACAAAAATACACGTTTTACTTGTGATTTAGCTCCACACGCATTACACAACCAATGAATGGCAGCTAAACAACCAAGTTTACTATTTAAAAATACAAATTGAGACCATACACCAGTTTCATGTTCCAACCAGCCACATCTAAACAAGAGTTAGCAGCTGATCTTCATAAATGATAACATTGTGTAGTCATCGATGAAACTAATGCTGGTTATAGGTGGAAAAACATGCAAAGCATTTTGTACAGTTTCTTAGGTGTTTTGGTGCAGCATGCTTATCCACCAGGGCCTGTCTTTGGCAGACAGGCATTTAACGACCTCATCCACCCCCTGCCATAGGTGGCGCTGAAGGGCCTGTACTTCTCCTAAAGCCACCCATTGGCCGACGAGGACCAGGGCCATCAGGTCCACTAGAAAGGTAAAGTTTGTTCTTTTATGAATGTTATGGGTTGTTACACTATATATTTATATATTAGACACAAAATTACCACATAAACACATAAATTAGTTGCATTCAGCTATGTATCACTATGTACCACACATTGTAATAGTGCTAAGGGCCTAGAATTTCTAATGTTACACAAAAATAAAATTTAAGTCCTTTTGATGGAATAGCAGTTGCAATTAATCTACTCATAAATAAGTTATTTGTGAGATAACCAATATTTTTTCTGTTTACATAACTTTACAATGTCAGTTTACATAACTTTACAATGTCGGGAAATGGCAACCTAAGTCCTACAGTCTCAAGTACTGTATTTGTTTTAACACTTTGTAAAGCAGGTCACATAAATGTGTATTACAACCATGTTATGGCCGCACACTGTTGCATGCCTCTGATCTGGATCATATACTCGCTTACATTTTATACTATTAACATTCAATTATTTTTTCTTTGATGGTAAATATTTTAGGTTGCACTTACCCCCTGGGTTTAGTGGAATAACTTGATTGATATCCTCGACCTTGTTTCGTCAAGTCAGGTTGGAACATAGTCTGAAAGCTGCAAGAAAGACAACAGTTTTATTTTTAAAAAACTGTCGGCTAGCTGAAATGTTGTTAGGTACATGGTGATGAAACCTGGTTAAGTTTTAATGTGATAGGTTCTTGCACTTACAACAAAACAATGAAGTTAATAAAACTCCAAAATGTGTCTGTTACGATGGACGACCTCATCCATGATCTGTTGTTCTGGATTTGACCTGCAACGCAATTTAGAGTTGATAATATAAGAAAGTCTCATAGTATAAGTCAGTATTTTATGGGTTTATAAGTAGCTATTTCAGCTGGCAAAATACCTATGTACAAAGCACAAACCTGTGCTCCAAAAAATGAAGGTGACAAGTTTACCACAAATGTTTTTAAAAATAAGGTTGACCAATGATCCACAACAAGATAGTTTGTTTTAAGGGCTAGGAAATGTTCTTTGTGGAGTAGCTGGCTTTTTAATATAGTTGTTTCAATCATATTGATATNAACAAGTCAAGTTTATTTGCATTGTCACTTCAGCAAATTTTTCAAGAAAAGATGGGCTGATCGGCTTTAGCAGCAGTTATTCTTTATTTATTAGAGAACAGTAATGCCGAGTATTGGTAGAAACGTTGTCAACACACAACATTGTTGATCGGAATGTTTCCGAAAACACAGTCACTTGTACCGTGCATTGACTCAGCAAGTCATTTGAAGGTAACGCTGTTGCTTTGGATTTCAAAGCAAACCAACAAAGAAAAAAATGAAGTTAATTGTTAGCATTGTGTGCATAGAAAAAAATGTACCGGTAGAACGCTGTACTATGAAGTTGGTCATATTAATTTCAGCCTTGCTACAGGGCAAAATCTGAAACCAACGCATGCAAAATATATTGAAACAAAAAGCAAAATTGAAACTTGATGCGAAGGAGGAGCTTCCTACACAATAAAGAACNAAATTTTTCAAGAAATGATTAAAAGATGGGCTGATCGGCTTTAGCAGTAGTTAATCTTTATTTATTAGAGAACAGTAATGCCGAGTATTGAAAGAAACGATGTGAGCACATAACATTGTTGATCGGAATGTTTCCAAAAACACAGTCACTTGTACCGTGCAATGACTCAGCAAGTCATTTGAAGGTAACGCTGTTGCTTTGGATTTCAAAGCAAACCAACAAAGAAAAAAATGCAGCTAATTGTTAGCATTATGTGCATAGAAAAAATGTACCGGTAGAACGCTGTACTATGAAGTTGGTCATATCAATTTCAGCCTTGCTACAGGGCAAAATCTGAAACCAACGCATGCAAAATATATTGAAACGAAAAGCAAACTTGAAACTTAATGCGAAGGAGAAGCTTCCTACACAATAAAGAACACTGCAACAGAACTAAAACCTGATTCATGAAAACAAAATTTACAAATATGAAACTGTGGCCACTATGCATATACGGTGCAAGTTATAATTGTACAGAGAAAAAAAAAGTTAAAAGAATGCACCAACGGCGCTATTAGCAGTGCAACGTTAACTGGAATATTGAAACTTTTCGTAAAACACGAGTGCAACAAATGACAATGGAATTTCCGTAAAAGTCTTTGGAAACTGTAGAAAGTGATGCAATTTGCAAAACATACCAAAAACGTTTACTTCTAAGCACCAGAATGCATTTTTACTTCCCGAGACACGAGTTGTTCGGAAAGCACAAGAAGTTGTAAATCGAAGGGGAAGACGCGAAAAATCGATGCAACATTTAGTTAACACCAATGTGACAAGCCTTAATTTTCAGTCTCGCCAGCATAAGGAAAGTTAAATAAACAGCCGTGCCATGCCAACATGTTTCCCATCGTAGCACAAGCGCTGGTCGCTGGCGGGTCAACAACTAATATCGAAGTGAACCTTTTTCACAAAGAATTACAAAAAAATTGCAATTTAAAGCAGTCAAAAGCTTGTGCTACCGCATCGATCTTCTTCAAAATAAACTCTTATTGGTTTGAAAAACAGTTAACTGCAACGTTGTGGAAAAGGACGCGGAAGCATTTCACAACAAAACGTGAAAATTATGACCGATAACTTTTCTCGATGACTCATCAATCAATTAAAACCTTGCGTCGGATATGGGGGTGCGGGTTGGGCAGGCGCTGGTTGACCTCGGTAGGCTGGGGGCGGCGTTCCGGGTCTCAGGCCGCGCGCTTTCATGTAGCCGACGAGTTGATCGGGAATCTCGGCCAAAACATCTTTCGCGAGTCGAGCTTGGCTGAGAATCTGATTGCCGCCTTTGCCAACGTAATCACGGAAAGGGACGAACTGAGGGAGGGGACATTGGAACAGTTAAAAATTAGAAGGTTGGGCTTCACCATATTTCATTCCACACACACTATTTCTTCTTTGAAAAATGACATAATCACTGTCTTTTTTATATTGGCTCCCATAGTTACCTTTAGTTTTTATGACATGATTGTTTTTGCAGGCGGAAACGCATGGGTCCCCATACAACAAAGTTGTAGCAGATATTAAAAAAAACTGTTATTGTTTTTTATTTTAATTCAAAAGTTGGATATTTTAACTAAGAACAGGAATCAGACACCACCATGGCCCAATCTAGACACTTTAAGGGGGCAGCAAGTTAACTGTTGGGGCTACATGTGAAAAAATGTTATTTTCAATACACAGCAGTTCATAACATGGGTTTGGAAACGGCACACATTTTTCCGTTTTGAAATAAGTCGAAATGAACAAGAACCGTTCGTTTTTACTCGTTTTCCCTTCACACACTGCCATAAAGAAATCAGTACCCACCTGCACGATGTCTCGTTCTGCATCAACGCCACGGTATGAAACACGCACGGTGTCGCCATCGAGCTCTTCCATCGCTGTAGCGAAAACACACTTGATTATTTTACCATTTAGAATCTCGCGTTTTGGTTTGTTACAGCGAATTTGCTTGTGAACCTGTTTTCAAGTACGATTAAACAAGAATGACCTTGGGGTCAAACCAATGTTTTTTTTCAAAAAAGCCAATACACTTAGTGGAGTCCACTTCAAGCACAGCAGTGTACGTGGGCATTGAAGATAATCTGTTTTTTTTTTACTACTCCTAAAAACATCTACGAATATGAAAAGCTTATTTTGATTATTTGGATTCTGCCACGAAGTTGTTATGTTGACCAGCGATAACAGTAGACGTAATTACATATGACAGTTAGTCTCTAAAATGCGTGCAAACTAACAGGAGCCCTGAATAAGCATCTGTCATGGGTTCGAATCCCACTGCAGACCGCATTTTCTAGCTTACTAGTGCATGTGAAACTCGGGGGTATGTTTAAGTTTCCATGTAAATGTCAAATTTTCAGTTCGCTAAGACCTGGTAATGGCTAAGGGTATATTATTTTCCTACCGTCGAATTCAGCAGGCCCGACTCCAACGATGATGATCGACACTGGAAGACGAGCAGCGTTCACAATCGCTTCCTTCGTCGCTCCCATGTCTGATATAACGCCGTCCGTGATCATGAGTAACACGTAATATTTGGAGGAATCACGACAGGAAGCTGCCATGCTGCAAGAAGACAAGATGTTAATTTTCCAAGGACACCGCACAATAATTCTGTTTCGTCGATAAATTTAGTTGCGTTGATAACTTTTCGATTCGATGAACCTTGCAAAACAAACAAACCCACACGTCATATCAAATGATGGATAATATTACTTCTTTTTTATCAACAAATACAACTTTGATAATAACTGTCTTTATCAAATACCAACCAACTATCCTAAAGGCATTGCGTCGAAAAAAGTTTGAGAAACACTGCAGTGTTAAGGCGTTAAAAATTTCAATGTTTTGTGTCTCGCAGTACGACTGTTTAAATTTACTTGGTCCAGGTTGAAGACATGCTAAAATATTGTCCAGTTGGGAATGACGTTAATAGTATTTTATGGACTGGAAACGTTGCTGTGGGAGCTAATATTATATTTCACATTTCATTCTAGAAGAAAACTCTCAGACATGGCTCCAGCGACACCTGGTGGCGTTGATAATTATGTGATGTGCGTTAGCTACAAAATGGGCGATTGTAGAGCGCTAAAAAGATTCTTATATCTTTGCATATCTTATACATTCAGCTTTTTGTATCGTAAAGTGTGGTCGGTGTTTTGCTTTTACTCTTTTCGTTTCTGCTCGCCCGCAGCTCAAGCTTGTGTCTAAGACGAATGTTGACATACCAAAACTACAAGTGTCCGAATTGTCCTAGAACCGTTCATCTAACGTTAGGAGATGTTACACGGGCCATTATGACGTCACTACATATGACGTAACCATAAGTGAGTGGCTACATTTTTTAAACTTAGAAATGAAAATGTTTTTGCTTTTGACAGTTGGAGGGTACTTCTGAGGAGGCCCCTAATACAGCCTACAGCATGAGCATATCACCAACCATCATACCTGGCGACATTGTTAATAATAGGTGAAAAGTTGGTGGGACCGTAAAGTTGAACTGCTCGTATGCTTGACTGGTAAGCCTCCATTATTCCTTGTATGCCAAAACAATCTGGATTGGCAGGGTTGAAGTTCTGCAAAACAAAATTCAATTTTGAATTCGGGGATCACAAAATTTGGGCAGTAAATGAAATGAACATGCCAAATATGACGATTTAAAAGTGAGGTAAAATAAAAGGAAAGTGCATCAGTTATATTGTTTGGTTTGCAAAATGGATAAACGTTGTTGGTTCTAACTTGAAACGCTGGATTTGAAATTTGGATTCCTAAATTCTGCTGCAAAGACCTACAAATTAACTTTGTTCTGCATTTTTAGCATAAAAACAAATCGCTTGGCACTTACATTGTGCTCAAGAGGGGTTAATTGGTTTTAACCGGTAACCCAAACATCCAGCGAAGAAAGAAATCCGCGTGTGTATAGAACGGTTTGGCGAGATACAAGACACAGCAAACACGCGAGACACAACACTTATGCATCATGCATAAAGCGCCGTCGTGAATCACATTCGACCTTTTGCATTGAAAATGTTACAGCGTGTCATGAGATAGCGAATACATCGGTCTGAGTTGTAATTGTTAATTTGATCTTTGCCTTTCAGGACCGACAAAGTAATCAATACTTTTTGGTCTTGACAGGGTTGTGACGTCATGCCGCGGCCGCACAGTCCCTTGGGCTGAGGTTAACACTTTATTGACAACGACGAAATAGCGGAAATTAAATTTGTCTGTTTCGTTGTCTGTAGTGCTATATCGACAAGTTACACTAGCAATTGCACAAGCGTAAGTTTAAATGTCGTATACAGGACGTTAAACACATATAAGCGTTGCGAAGGGTAACAAGAAGACGTATACATATACTTATTTCTTTGTATTCAATAAAGTATTAAGCCCAGCAGACCTTAGTGCCGCAAGACTGCACAACCCATAGTCAAGACTAAAGTATTAATTACTTCGGTAGTGCCAACACGCGAAAAGTAAATTAACAATTGCTTTTGAGGCAATAAAAATACATTACCAACACAAGTTTTCAAATAAGGGTGAGTAATAATTTTTTCCACGGGATCACACAAGAAACAGACAATTTTATAGAGGGCCTAGGCCAAAAGGCCTAATTCTGCATGATATTATAATTGTATTTCTTCATAAAAAAGCTGTAAACAGCATTGTTTTGACAGGCATGCTGGAATAAAAGTTATGGTTGTTAACATTACTGTTAGAATAAATTGTGTTTCAACTTTAAGTTGTTATCCCTTTAATTTTATGCATGAGTGACTTTGGTTTTGCATGAGTGATTTTGACATGTGGCAC
>QXVZ01022098.1:0-36666 GCA_008931825.1 Phallusia fumigata | reverse complement strand
TCATCCTGAAGTACACAAGTGAGTGGGCAGTCTGTCGTGCACATAGTGAAACGTTTTTTGGAAAGTAAATGAACGGTTTATTTGATAATATGGTACAAGTTAGTGTATACCAAAGTTGGATCAATTATATGATTTTAGTTAAATTGCAATTATTCTGTCAAATTTTTGAATTACATTACAATTACAATTACTCTGTCCTTAGGAATATGAATAACAATTAAATTACAAGTATTTTTAAACTTGTAATTAATTACAAATATAATTACATGTCAAAAATTTTTCGATTTCAACACATTGTTTTTACAAAACAACCAAGTCGACATTTCTAAAATGTATAGCTATGATTCCAAGATTACAATTTTTACTTTTACAATTACACCAAAAATAGTTATTAAATACATTCAGCTCAATTACTAAGTGTAATTCATCCAACCCTGGTGTATACTTGGGCATTGTACGCCCCCGGGTCAAATACGTTCCTTTGAATTGAGTTTAAGCAAATTTGGAATTGCAAACTGATCATATTTTATATTTTGATGGAATAAATGACATTTTTGTAAAGCAACCTCAATTTTTAATTGCTTGGCTATAACATTTTCAACTTACCAGCTTGTCAAAACAATGTTTTTTATATGTAGCTATATTATGGAACGGCTAACGATGTGGATGAACGAACTTCGAGTTTTACACCCTACTATTTTTGACATTTCTACAAATTCATGTTTACATTTGATTTGTTTAAGTTCAAAAAAATTGATTTTATTTCACAAGGAAACAAATAGAAATTTTTACACAAATGTTTACCCTTCATTAAGTCTGATACTTTGATACAGAACTTGCCGATCCGGGGAATTACCGTATCGACCCGAAAAGAATCGAATCTTCATCAGTTTATCTCAGTTGGAACCCTGTGGCCGGTGCTGATTATTACAGAATGGATATTTACCAAACTCCAGTGTTACAAGGATTGTCGAAACGCAAGAAAGGTACAATACAAATTCTGTAAATCATTTTTTATATTTCGTAGTGTATTCTTTCATAACACCCTATTAAAATGACGCGTTTAATAACGAAAGTATGTTTTATGGCGTCATTGTGTATACGCAACAGCTATGACGTCATCGTGTATACGTCACACCATTTTTTATTAAAATTATCGAACCTTAAATGTCGGCATAAAATACGCCAAGCCCGTAGAATTTGAAAATCGATACTAAATGACGTCATCCAGCATACGTCACTGCGTACGTCATGAGCAACAACATAAATTTTTACTTTGCCTTTAGCACAAACGTGTATGCCAGTCCTGTGAAATATTGCATGCCCTAAAAACCGAACTTACAGATAGTTTTGGAAACTGAAATTAACGTTTTCTTCAGCCTCGCTTCGGATGCAATACGTGATGACGATCAATGTGACAGAGACGAACGTGTTGGCCCGGCCTCTTCGACCAACCACCAACTACACGTTTAAATTAACAGGCAAGTGATACAATATAACGTCCTCTCTATAATCCGATTGTCTTATCCGAGTACTTTAATCATTTAAACACTAAAATTTAAATGCCAAGATTTTATTTTTAACTTTTTGAGGATTGCCCGAATAGTTGGAATGTCACAACTTTGCGTCAAACCAATCTAAAATTTTTGATTTTCCACATATTTATGGTATTGTATTGTAATTTATTCCCCAAATTTGTAAAAAATCTAAAATGGTATTTCTTTTGCGTCACATTACCTTTTATGTTGTTAAATTGTGATGTTTGGTTTAATCCCGTTACAAAATAGGACCAACCTCAAAACGTTATTACTACACAGTATTTCAAAATTGCTTGAAACTAACAGTTTTTTCAACTTTCCGATTTTATCCTGCAGCTTGCAACCAGCACACGAAAAGTTTCCCGCAGCAGGCAACCACCTTTACTCGGCTGATGGCTCCACAGACATTGAACGCTGAAAACCTGACGACCAGCACTCTGCTGCTTCAGTGGAATCCCGTTGATGACGCAATATACTACAACGTCACTTACACCGCGAGAAAGGGAAGAGCGAAAAGTAAGTTTTTGTCAGAGAGCTGGATTTCTGCGATTCGGAAAAAATTTAACCAAATCTTATGGGTTTTTTCAGTCCTAAATATTTGGCAGCTTGTTAAATTGAAAAGCGAACGAATGCGGACAGACTCTTTAAATCTTGTCTTTCGAATATTGCATCACACAGATAATATTACGAAGTCATAATATTGTACAACAGATACTATTCTAGAACGTAGCGAAGTAAAACATTAGGGAGTCTCAGTTTTGAAAGATTTTTTTTAATAAAATTAATTCTTTAAGATTTTGACGATATTTTTTTAAACAGGAGTTTTTTTGTGAAAACAGATTAAAACAACAATATTTAAAAATGTCAAAGTCCTTTTCCTTTGATACTTCATTTGAGAATTATAATTGTTAAAAAGCGTTTAAAAAAGATAGTTTTGAATCCCACTTTGAATGTGCAATGTGGTAGACTAGCTAATTAAATATACTCAACCATCCTTTTAAAAAGATAATAAAACTTTAAAATGTCACATTTAATATAATTTCCATCGCACCTCCTTCAATTTCATTCCATTAATTTTCCAAGTAAATTATTTATCACAATGAAACCTCATTAAATATTAATTGCCTTCTTCATAATTTTATGCGGCTTTTGTTCTACCCGTGCGAACTTGTGTTTTGCTTGCTACGCCAAGTTTTACATCGAGTTCTACATCGTAACGCCTTGTAACATGCTGTACACGGCGCCATGATCCCCCTAAAACCGCCGGTGGCTCTCGAACAAAGGTGCACAACCTTTTCGCCATTGCCGGCCGCATAGCAGGCTTTATTTCGCTTACGACTGCTAATGGTTCAAGTTCTTTTTTAGCAATAACGTATTGTTAAGAAATGGATTTTATATGGTAACTTTCCATTTACTTGTGCTTGAAAGTGGAATGTAATTTTAATTTTTAATGCCTCCCTTATTTTTACATGTTTTTTTATCCAGCAAGGATGTTTATCAATACACGGCCGCTGATACTTATGCTTTAATATAAATGTGCGCGTCCTTATAAATTTGCATCTGCGGGCCACAGGTTGTGCACTCCTGCTCTTCAACAATGGATTAATTCTAATAATTCTTCCACATGAGCAAGAAACTTAGGCAGAATTGCTTCATCCCTATTTAACTTACCCACTTTACGAGGATAAAAATGAAACAAACAGACAATTAATGATTTCCAAACATTTTGATACGACCCACGCTGCCCTTTTAAGCGACTGGCTTCTGACTATTTAAAAAATACCGATATAAATGGGGGGTTTGGATTGTAAGTTTGTTAAATATATTATACCAAAACCCAAGGGTCGGCAGGAGGGGATACATGCTTACCAGGAAACCCGAAAATGTGCTTTATTAATTGTGTGGTTTCTATTAAATATTCTCATGAATGAAAAAGTGCCCATAATACTGAAANGAAACAAACAGACAATTAATGATTTCCAAACATTTTGATACGACCCACGCTGCCCTTTTAAGCGACTGGCTTCTGACTATTTAAAAAATACCGATATAAATGGGGGGTTTGGATTGTAAGTTTGTTAAATATATTATACCAAAACCCAAGGGTCGGCAGGAGGGGATACATGCTTACCAGGAAACCCGAAAATGTGCTTTATTAATTGTGTGGTTTCTATTAAATATTCTCATGAATGAAAAAGTGCCCATAATACTGAAATATCTCAAGATTTGCTCCCTTGGGCAATTTTCTGCCGGCGCCCATGGCTAATTCCGATTTATTGATGACTCTTGTTTGATATTTGCAGGACAGAATCCACATTATCTGAATGTGACACGACCTCAGATTTTCCTCGACCATCTGGAACCGAACACACTTTACGAAATCTCCATCGTAGCTGAGAACAAGTTCACCAGAAGCTTACCATCCGATTTTAACACATACACAGGTATTTCAACGAATTATCTGTTAATGGAACTTTTATATTAAATGAAATTTATGAAAATATACCTGCCAGAAGGCCTGTGTGTAGTGAATACACTTTTTTAATTGACTTTTATAACAACAGCGATTGTTGAAACTTTTACATTACAATGTATTCACTATATACAAGTTCTCTGGTAGTTATGTTTTTAATTAAGGTCCTTGTCTTGTGTTTCTATTAATGGAATTCGGTTTTAGAAAAATTTAATTCTTTTAAAAAATGTGTTTGCGATGTACTTTGAACAAAATGTTATGCAAACGTTTCAACAATCGTTTTTTGCACTGACGATGACAAAGATTGTTTACATTTGTAATGTATTTATCACATAAAAGCTCTCAATCAGTTTTGTTTTTATCTATGGTTGTTGATTATTCACTTTTTTTAATTTATTTTCTTCAGAGCTCCCAATTCCCTCCAACTTTACCGTGGTTGACGTCACCGATTCGGAAATCAGTCTCACCTGGGATGAAGTAGTAGGGCGTCAGTCGTTTAAGTAAGGAGTCACAACGTTTTAACAAAAACTCTTCGGGTTAAATGTGAGAGCTGTTGGCGGAAGTTAATCTGGATGATGATTAAACTTTTTTCTAGGCAACGGTTTTAGTGAAAAACAAATTTTCTTTGCTTTGTTAAAACTGAATTAAGTGTCATAAAAAAACCACAGAATTAAACTAAAGGCTATGATAAATAAATTGTATTAAAGAAAAGGTAATGCTAATAAACTAGACTTGACGTTTCAACACAGAATGGCTATCACTCGTAACTTGCAAGACGAGCCCGAAGCTTTCCGCGTGACTTCCAACGAACCTTCGAAACTTTTCCAATCTCTCACTTCCAACACTCCTTACGCGATATGGATGAAAGCGTGGAACTCCAATACAGAGAGCAAACTGCTCAACGTCATCGTGTATACAAGTCAGTATGACGTAATCATCGTGACGTCATATGGTTTCAAAGTTGTTTGATTTTTGCTTGCATTGTTTAATGGTTGTTTATTTAGTTCGAAATCGCTTTACGTCGCAACGTACACTAATCTTCTTAATGAAAAATATAACTGCGAGTGAGCTTGTAAATGTAATGAAAGCATTGTACTGCAAACGTTTCAACAATCGGTGCTGTTATTGTCTGTGCATCGACGGAACGTTTGCAATAAAATGTATTCACTACATACAAGTTCTCTGGCAGGTATGTTAATAATTAAGCTACTCAAGGCCGTATCTTGTGATATTATTCTTGTTAATTTGGTGTTTTTTATCGACTTCAAAAGTGCTGAGACATAACTTTAAATGAAATGATTGGCGCTACGTATGTTTGTAAAACAACGTCAAATACTGAAAGAAAAAAATCTTTCCCTATTTTCCGTTTGTTTTGCCAACTACAATATGTAAGAACAAGAAAGTCTTCAAAGCAAAAATCACAACCAGACAAAATAAACTTTTAATTTTCCACCAACAGAACTTCCTCGACCACAACAAGTTGAATTTCGCGATGTAAGCGATCAAAGATTGAGACTTCGTTGGCAGCCAGTCGAAAACGCCGAAGTCTACAGGTGAGCCTCAACTTAACTTTGTGTTGTATTAAATTTCCTTTCTGCCCAGAAAAACATAAATAAAAAGATAAAACATTTTACTGACGGCACAGAAACAAAAAAACGCCTGCGAAAAAAACCTCACGGTTGAGAGTACGTCAAGACAAAATAAATGCTGGCTACAATGGGTAAAATAGGCAGCAGTCGCACCTTTACCCAGCGTAGTGGTCTGGTTAATTTTGCCAACTTGCCATATTGAAAGTAGTTTCTGCGGGTGGTAGTGGGTTCTACACGACTAAGACATTTTTACGATAACATGAAAAAAGATGGTGCCTTTGGTTGGTGCTGTATGCTTGCATTTTCACATATTTTTACAGTCATATTTGGATGTAATGGAAAGTGCTACCAAAAAGTCTCGGCACACCCTCGTGGCAGTCCGGTACGGCGTACTTGTTGCAAAAGGCGCATCGATACCTTTTACTGATTTTACTGCGCACCGTACTGCCGCCCTTTGTCTAATCCAGTGTAACTTTAGCCCAAGGGCCACTCTATCTTTGTTTGTTTTTCGAGGACCACCAAACAGAATCCCATTTTAACATGTTCTCAAACAGAAGATTTTTTAAAGCAGTCCCTAGTTGAAGTCATACCACGTACCTCGTTGCGAAGGGCGTACCACTGTACCAATGTACCTTTTGATGTTTTTTGCTGCGTACTGTACCGCCATCCTTGGGCAAATATTTGTGTCGCTTATTATTGCTGCCTTTAAGCTTCTGTTTTTCTACGAGTTGACTTTCCTAGGTTTCTGCTTCCAACATTTTCTAACACCTTGTGCTTAAAACTTTAGCACAGTTTAACCCAAGTTTCTTTGCTACTTCACAGCCTCGTGGTGTACCCTCTCCTCAACGAATCTCAACCCGCTCCCGATGCAATGGATCCAAGCCTTCTGACTGACGTCATACAAGTGGGGCGGTCCCAGTCTATGAGCAGATCCAAGTGAGTTTTGTTGGACTTCAGTTGATTTGATCACGTCGGTCTTTACACCGCTTTGTTGGTTTTATTTATCCGATGATAATCACTATGAAATTTCAAAAGGTTGGAATTCTTTACACCAATATACTGACTTGTATATTCTTACTTTGTGTACCAAAGCTTTCTAGCTACATATGCATCAGGTTGTAGCTTGCAAAATTGGCCTTCTATCGAACCTTCGAACCGGTTTTACCCGAAATCCAGGACAAAATTTTTTTACCCGATTTTCGAAAAACACCAAGTCTTGCTCTTATTTGGTTTCTTGTATTCCAGACATCAACCTCTCGTAAAAGATAACAATACGGTTATCTTTATTACTAAATATTTTAAAATCCCGGGAACTTACGTTTGTAGGATATCTTACTTCTGTGAAAAATATTTGCGACAGACTTCTTATTTTTTCCGCCAGGCGCAGCACACGCGTGAAGCGAAATTCAGACGACGGCGGAAAAAACGGAGACATTACTTTCATCACTTTCACAAGTCTACGGAGGAGGTCAGGGGTCAGAGGTCGAGGTTATGACGTAGTGGAGTCGAATCGTTCCTATGCCGACCTCAAGAACACGTATTATATCAACGTCACCGCTTCGGAAGTCGTGCTCAACTACTTGGAAGCTTCAGTGAAACACAAGATCGTGTTGAAAGCGATCAACAAGAACACTGACAGTCTACCGGTCGTAATGCAGAAATTCACGGGTGAGAGTTTTGAACTTTGCCGGCGCTGACGGGCAAACTTGGCGCGATGACGTCATCGGCCCCAATTACGTCACGCAATAGCTCTGTCGTTCGAATTATAATCTAAAGCCGTTTTGTGATTACTGGAAAACGCTGTGCCTTTGTGTACAACTTTATGACGTCATCGAAGGTGACGTAATACACATCAAAAGTCCTTGTGGAGCTTATGACGTCACTAACTGCGCCATCGCCCAAACCAGTGGTTCCCAACTTTTTAAATGCATTCCCCTTCGCTTATTTTGGATCTTTTCATTCCTCCCCTACTAGACAAGAGGTGATATAAAGTAATATTAAAAGGTTTGGAGCCGCTGGTCTAACAGAAAAGAAATACTTCACTTAATATGAATAACTTAACTATAAATAAAAATTCCCCCTTTAACTCTTAAATTTCCTCTCCTGGTTGCGAACCTACCCGGTGACCAAGTAAGAATTGTTCAAAGACACGTCTTGCATTGTCAGCACTTCTCGTTTTCAGAACTCGAGAAGCCGCGCTCTGTTGAGGCAAAGGACGTGATGAACGATACGCTGACAGTTCGGTGGCTGACTGTGGAGAAGGGAAGTTTCTACCAGGTTCGGATCAGACCTGAAACCAAGAGTTGGGCTTCGACCTCGGCACCGTCTGGGAGCGGTAACACTTCCAACACTGAGGTAAAGCAAGTCTTAGATTTACACGGTAGAGGTCGATGGAATTTTTTCGTGTAATATTTTGTCTACAAAATAGCTAAACCAGTGGTTTTAAACGTGGTTGCCAGCGCCACCATCGAGGCGTTTGCTATTACCAAAGGGTCCAAGTGAATAAATGAGCGATTGGGAACGTCCAATATAAGTAATTTGGTCAAATGTTTTAATAATCCGGGCCATTTTTTTCCACGTGAATGCTGGTCAAGCGAGTTTTAATGGTGATAAAAACTTTTTGATTTTTGTCAATTGAGGACGATGTTTTCAAATCGCATAGCTGTATAGAGGCGAAGTAAGAGAAATCAAAACTTGGTACAAGTTGATGTTGTGAGGGCCGAGCTTTGTCGCTTCGTATTCTGATGACGAATATAGGAACTGTTTGTTCAAGTACAACCAGATACAATGTGCTTAACAGGTATCAGTCACTGGTTTACGCCCGAACACAAACTACACCATCGAAGTTTTGGCGGGAAACAACCACGTGACGAGCGAGAAGACTGCGATATGGAAAATAACAAGTAAGTTGACAGTTTTGCTGTTTTTTTCTTACAGTTAAAACACAGACAAAAAAGTTTCTTTAAGGCAAAAACCGTACAGTGTTTCGACCTGTAAGGTCTCATCAGTGCAGCTGGTGACAGGACGTTGGCCGTTTAGGCTAGTCTAGCCAAATTACGGCACTTTAGTTTGTTGTGAGTAACAGGCTGAAAAGCCGTGCCTCACGTCACCTGTTTGATGCCACAACTGGACATAACCTGCAGAGAAACTGGTTCCACAATGGCCAAGATGAGACCTTACACCTCGAAACAGTATGCTGTGTCTGCAGCTCACAAATCATTATTGGCTTTTTGCTGTTATACCAAAACCATCAGCTGGACAGTAACAACAAGTCAAGTTTATTTGCCTCAATTCGTCATCGTTAAAAGGTTTCATAAAACAGCAAGGACACCGAAAAAACCATTGGTTCTCGAGTTAAGTGTCAACAGCTTTAGGTATATTTATCAGTGGCTCTTAACCAATGGGTAAGGATAGCTGATGGGTAATTAGCTGAATCTGTAAGCTGAAAAAAGCCCTGAATAATATTGAGTACGGCAGAACTCGCAAAATACATAAATTAGATTTTGGTAAGTAGCAAGAAATTGAAATTTGGTCTAAACAGAAACAGATAATGTGGGAAAATGGTTAAGAACCACTGCTATAGATGCATTAGTAGTTTATGATAGTTATACGTGTACTCTGGTGACTGTAGCAATGGAATGTTGACGTTTTTTTCCCTTTGTGTCAATTGTCAGAATTGTCCCCGGCAGAGGACCTTCGCATTGTTCAGTCAAGCGTGAAACACAACCGATTCCACTTGAAATGGAATCCGGTTTCGTTCGCAAGCAAATACGTCATCAGTATTACGTAAGTAAACCCTAAAACATTGCATGCTTTGGTGGTTGTGGTTCTCATAATGTTAAGTAATATCAAAGGCTTTGGAACCACTGGTTCACCAAAAAGGAATACTACACTTATCATAATTAACTATAAAGTGGAAATTCCCCCTCTTAACTCTCTGTTGGGATCTACTGCCTTATTCTCTTATTCAAACCGATCTACACAGACCACCGACTCGGGATCAACGCGGTCGGTTCTTGGTGAGCAGCGGAGCTACTGAAGTGACCTTGGCGAGACTCAAGGACGGAACACGATATCACGTGACTGTGAGTGGTCAGAACGCGCGGACTGGAGGAGTAGAGCGTTATATTACGCAATATACAAGTGAGTCCTTATTTTTACGTATATTTACTTTCCGAAGCTTGAGCTTGAGTTATGAGGTATTACGTCTGATGTTAAAACAAATGTATTTGCCTTTAGCTATATGTAATTGATGCTTTTACACCATTTTGCACTCTTGGATTTAAATTTTTTTGGATGATAATGAACTGTTGTCTGCCACCGTTTGGGCAAAGGTCTTATTTCAAAAAAATAGGGGCAAATTAATACAAAAAAAAATTTGTTTCGTGTTTTCAGGACTTCTCACCCCGAAAAACGTCACAATCGTACGTAGCTCAGTGACGTCATCAAGCTTCGAGTTGCGATGGATGCCGGTTCCCACCGCCGACGATTACCGCGTTGTCATTGGCAACCGCACCAACGCCACCTCGCGGATTTTAAGAGTCGCATTGTAAGTTAAATAGTAGTTCGGTTTTGTTCAAACAAAATCGATTTTTTTTACGGAAACAAATATTTCAGAGAATTAAATCCAGAAAATCTAATAGATTTAAAACTGCGTCGCCCGCGCTGTTTCAAACTTGGAGGTCACACAGCACCAGAAGCCATAACGTTTTTTTAAGTGATTGTTGGTTTTCCACAGACCCGTTGCATTGATCGAAGGATTGAGTTCCGGGGAACTTTACAGCGCCACAGTGACCGCCCACAACACTGAGAAGAAAACCTTCAGCGACCCTGTGACTGTCAGGAGCTACACCAGTGAGTTGGCAATCAATTGATGTGGTTTGTAGATTGGAACTAAAGTCGTTAAAGAGAGGTTAATATCCGAATTTCATTTGTTACGTTTTCTTTTATAACCTGTGCTTCCTGGTTTCATGGCAATTTTCTGATTGCTGTTAGGTGCAGTGTATAAGGTCGAGTCTGTGTGAAGTCAGGAATTGAATCATTGCGACAAATAAAATCAAAATCCCAAAATTGTTGGTGCTTGACAACTTACCAATTTAGGTGTAGTGTGTTTTACACCAAACTGGATTGCTATTTTTTAGCTGAAATAAGTCGATAGTAAACGATTTGTTGTTCTAAAACTTCTAGCATTACTTTCTACATTACGGAGTATTTGAAAATCCTTGATTTGTATATACCCGAGTCGAGTAAATAACTGAAAATATTTTAATTTATGAAATGAAATACACGGCGACAAATGTAGTGTTACGTCGTGCATGTTTGACGTCATAACACTTGAGTATGTTTGGTGTTAATAAAAGATGATCGATGTTTAACTAAATCTGTGATTTTTATCCTTTTTATCCAAGTGAAAATATTCACCATTGCACGCAGAACTTCAGACTCCAGAAAATTTCTCGATTCCCGAACAAAACGTCACCGATCGTTCCATGGTGGTCACGTGGGAGGAAGTTCCACAGGCGAAAAAATATCTCGTGAAAATTGGAATCGAAACCCGAGAAGACGACCATTACGAGTGAGATTAACTTTTTGTATTTGATGAAATATATTTTATATTGGGATCTGCCCTGAAGCTTTCATGCCAACCAACGATAACGGCACATTCATATATAAATCATAGTACGCCAGGCATGCAAGAGGCGTTATACCGTATCATAGTCGGCCTTCCAAGCGTTTTTTTCCCAAAACTAGTTTTTGTCCAACTCCTATATTTGGCAATACAACTTCTGGCGAAGCAGATTACAATTTTACACCCAGTCTATCCCAACCCCGAGTCTCACATGAATCTGTGAAAGTTTTTCGTGAGTCCGCGACCACCTTAAAAATGTTGTTTAATTCCACACAAAAGTTCTATTTCTATTTCTATTCTTTATCTCCGCTTATTCACGCACAATCCTCTTTGTCACACAATACTACGTTCAGACCAAATTCATATTTCTCACATTCGCCGAAATCCAGTTGGTCTATTTTGTTAATTCTGCCATACTCAATACAAAACAGTGACATTCTGCTAACAAATTCAGCAAATTACCCCCCATACCCTGGTAGCACACTGTCATTACCCCCATGAGGGGAATTACCACAGGGTGAAGAACCCCAGGTTTAAACCGATACGTTTTTTAACAGGTTGGTTCTTCACAAGCGGAAGAAAAACTACTGGGTGCCGTTCCCACGCCTGACTGTGAGAAATCTACATCCGGCTTCCTATTATAAGATTGAGATGAAAGCAGTGAACCGTGAAACGGAGAGCTTTGTCGTCACGCTTCACCAGTTTACAAGTAACCAGTTTTTTCATAAGTAACAAAAATTTTTTGCCCGAAGCTTTTCCCACCGATAATTTTGTTTGTAATAAAATGTTTACATCAGTTGTTAAAAAGGGAAACTAAGCTCTCAACTTTACGTGCGATTACATTTTGAACGAAATTCCCGCCTTGAAAATACAAAAAGTGGGGACTTGAGAACTGGTCTTGTAATTTTAGATAAACAGTCTCTTTAACCATGTTAATTACCTACCAGAGAGCATGTATATAGAAAAAAAAGCAAGCTCTGGTAGTATAGTTGTCAATAAAGCTACTCTTCAAATAAAGCGAAACTTTGCATTTTGTATAGAACTCCCGATCCCTCAAAACGTCACGCTGATGACCCAAAACTACATGGACACGGAGGCTGAGATCGATTGGAAAGTTGTGGAAAGAGCCGATTATTATAAATTAAAGGTAGCCAAGATTTTGCTGATTCTTATGCGATGTTTAGCGGTTTTGATCTGTATCAAGTACTCAGCTAGGGTTATACCGAATTTAAACCATTTTCCCCTTTTTATTCCTGTGAGTGCAGTTGTCCATGATGCGGTTCCGACTTAACATGTTGAATTTTTTCGCTTGGTGAAAGAAATCATAGCGACACGATAGCACTAAAACAATCACCAGGCCGGAAATAGGTGCGCAACGTTAAAACGTTATGAGGCGCAAAAAATGTTAAAGGCTGAATTGGTGGTTCGAGGTTGAACGCGCTGCAGCTACACCGTAATTACAAGGCGTTATGTGGCGGGGCTCACAAGAAAGTGAGTTTTGACTGGGGGGAGACGTTGGTGGGACCAGCAAGGGGGGCCTTAGAAGCTAACCACCCATGCTAGGAAATGAGGGTTGGGGTTCGATAGGAAAACAAACCCCAAAAGAAACCCTGCTGGGTAGTGATTGGCCAATCTTACAGTATAGGTGCTTGAGCCGAGTTTTTACCTTTTCGCAGATTTACGAAGTTCGCTACTTTAACGAGTCCAACGACGCCGACGAAGGCGGAGATGACGTATTCGCGATGTCTGATGACGTCACTGATGACGACCAATCTGCGTATACTGCCCCACTTGTCAACTACACCTTAGTGGTAAGATATATGCTGCAGTTATATCCGCATTTTGGTATAAGCTAAATAAGCTGTAACATGGGGCCTCAAAAAATTAAAAATTAAAGTTTATTTCACTTGATGTGTTATCTTAATTGTCTGAAAGTAAAAATTTGCATGTATATTAATAAAAATAAAAGGTAATATTTTTTCAAATATAACTTACGTGTAATTTAGAAAGGAGGCCTCAGGAGTTTATGACAATTATTTTTGCCAACTGTTTCACTTCCGTTGTTTTCCAGGCATCACAACACGTTGACGAACATGAATACAACTTGGTGAAGGGATTAAAACCGACGACGCAGTATCAGGCGGCAGTTCAAGCCTTCAACAAGGACACATACAGCAGTCAAGCAAAGTTAGATTTCACAACTATGTGTAAGTTGCTTCAATTACCAAGTGATGGCCAAAGTTTTGAAATCCGCTTTTTTGAAGCTGGTTAAAGTTGTTGCATAGGATTTGCCTAAAGTTGTATATTATGAAAGTATGTAAAGTCAATAAAGTGCAATTTTCGGATATTTACTGTTTAAAATGGACATTTTTAAGTTTTTTTTACGCAAAAAGCTTACACAAAAACCATTAAAAGATTTGTTGGGAATAACTAATGATTTTAAATTACTTTGTTGTTTTTCTTCCAAATATAGCCCTGGGCACATTGTTTAGAAGCCAACTTACTAAAAGCTTATTCGTCAACAAAATAAAATTTGAAAAAGTATTGCAGTGTCCCTTGAAAGTTTTTCTAATTTACAGTCCTTAAATCATTTTCGGTCGAGCCACACAAACTCCACATTACAGTGAACCACTTATAGCACTGGCAAAACCGTTTTGTACAATAGGAACAAGTTACAAAATTATCGCAGTTTTTCCTTTAAACTTTTCTTTTTTCAGCTCCCTGTTCTGGTGACTACTATCATTTCCCCAACACCCATCTCTCCAGCAGTTTGCCTCTAAAATCGTTCAGCAACGCTACGGTAGAGGAATGTTTGGATCTCTGTTGTCAGGAGAGGTCGTTCAAGTGTCTATCAGTGTCGGTGAACGAATCCACCACCACCTGCCTCCTCTTCGCTGAAGATCGGAACTCGGCTCCTCCACTGACTATCAGCCGGGTACCGTGCGATTTTTGTTGCCTTTTAAAGGGAAACTGAAACCTAAAAACATATTTTGTAAAAGAAAAACTATTTACTCTCTCATATAGTTTGAAATGTAGGTTGGTTATTTGTACAATTTTTTGAAGGCAAATTTTTGTTTACTCTTAACTGCATACAAGTTAGCATTAAAAAATTGTTTATAGGTTTACTTACATAACTTCTTAACCATGAATAACTTGTTAATCAAAAAACGTCTTAATCATGAAAATAGGTACAAATTTCCTAAAAGTAAACAATAATTATCAATAAAAGTGCTAGACATTGCTTTGTTTCTGGATATATTTTACTTTTGTCCCAGACGTAAGATTCGTTAAATTGGCATTTAGTATTTTTTCGCAAACGTGATCTGTCGAAATCTGGAACTAGGTACAAGTTTCTTTACATAAATGCTGACAAAATATTTGAATTTGAATTTCTCTAGAATTTTGTTGCTTGTGTCACAGACGTACGACCACTACGAGAGAAAGTTCTGGCAGGAAGTGTCGGGATTTCAAATTCGTTCCATCACACACAACAACGTTGCTGTTATGAACGAAACAGTTGAATTGACTCTCACTGTAAGTTTTCTTCTATCACACCTCTCACCAAATAAACCCGCTTTTCAAGATCACGGATTTTAATCAACCAAAAATTGTTAACTGGCAGTTATACATTTTAAGCTGGTTATGTAATTTTGCCAAGTTTTTCGCTGGGAATTACATCAAAGTATGTAGAAAAAAGGTCTTTGACTAATTTACTTGAGCTAAAATTTGTTGTCGAACAACATAAAATGGTATTGATGGCGCGATGGTGTTTGCTATTCTAAATTCTGTGTGCGTTAAATAATTTATATGGTGATAATAAATAAACATTCCACTATACTTAAATTGATCATCTCGAAGTCTTTTGTCATTTTTTAAACGCAACTTAACTATAATGGCTTGTTTACTTATCATAAGAATTCCCAAAAGCTTTATTTTTGCACGCTTACTAACATAATCACTCAAAAAATGACCACAAAAGTAATTTCCAAGCTTTGCCACGTTTTTTCACAGTTTGTGTACTTGGGTAACGGTGGCTGTGTGAGATGGGATTTCGGTGACGGAGGCTTGGCATTCCACTCCATCCTCGGAACAAACTGTTCTCACTTCTGTCGTCACAGTGATGACGTCAACTGCACAGTGATTGACACCGATCCGAACAGCGACTCCAACCGGATAAAAATAAAGTAGGGAAAGTTTTCTGTGTCTTTTTTTCTACTTTTGTTTCTGACAGAAGTTTAACAAGTTGACTCGGATTAGAAGAGTTATTTACAAACATAACTGCCAGAAACTTTCATACTTTCGTTCATAGTAAATACGTTGTAATGCAAAAAAAAGATGCAAAGTATGCATATAAACAATTTGATTATTTTCTATTTTACTGTGTTAACTCCTTCGATTCTTTGCCATTTAAATTTGTTTGTTTTTATTTGCTGGTTCGAAACCGCTCCATTCTAGTAGTCATAAATTATTTTATTCACAACAGACACAATTACGATATGGAGACGGTGTTTAAAGTGACAGTGAATGTAACGGACGACGACTCGTATGAGGTCTCTTCAGTGAACGTCGCAATCAATGAGCGCGGATGTATTTATCCGGAAATCACGATAGAAGAAGAGGGGAAGGTATATTTGTCAGTTGTCGAATGTCTTTTGGTATTTCAATTATTAGGTGGCGTAGTGCTATGTGGCACATTGCTGAAATAGTCGAAAATACTCTGGGCTCTACTTATTTATCGTCAAACTAAAAATTAAAAACTCATGTTTAAGACAGAAAGGAAAACGTTGGGTGTAAAAAAAGCGTGGAATTTGTAAAAAGCTTCACTTTTCTGGAGTTGACCAAATCAACTTGTACTCTATTGCAAGATTACAGTCTGGTTCAGTCATTTATTGATCTTGTATCCAAGACATAGGTATGTTTATTTCGCCAAAAACAATTATCTGGAAGCAGTAAACACAGGAAATGAAAAAAAGTATGTATAAGATTATATAGTCTTTACCTACCAGGGCAACGAGTCAGTTGATCCCCCTAACACACATGCCACGGTTGGCGCGCAAGACTATTTACAAGTTCAAATTTCTACGTATTTTTTGAGCCAAGTTGATCGACCTTGCTTTTTATCGTTAAGTGCAACAACAGCAACGAGCGACAAAGAGCGCGTGTAAATCAGCCTTTATAAACTGGCACACTGCCTTGAAAAAGCTGCGGACCCCCTGTTCGAACAAGATTTTATTTTGCACTAATTGCATCATCGAATTTGATTTTGTTTTTCGAATGAAATCGCTTATTTTAAATTTACAGAACATCAACGATCCGAAGCGAATGTTCCGATCGCACAAACTGCTGATGTCAGCAACTCCCACTATTATCTGCAACAAGTTTCCGGGAGTGCAGTTCCTGTGGGGAGCCATCAGTTTTGCAGGCGAGTCGTTAAACCTGAAACCTGATGTAAACTAACACAACCCCCCTCGAAAGTTAAAACATTTTGCATTTATTGTTCATTAAACGAATTTTATTTGTTGGATGTTAAATTGATTTGATCCAAGAAAATATTTTTAATTTAACTGAATAGTTTTTGTAATTGATGTAAATTTTTGCATTGGGTTACTGTTATAAATGCTTGTACTTGGGACGAGCCATGTATGTTTACCTTGTTTGAATTTTGTTAACTTTACATCAATTTTACCACAAAAACAATGAGAGTTTTTCATGCAAAAGTTTCTTTTCATATTCCTCACAAAAAAAATATGTTTTATTCAGCTGACAAAAGAACTCCTACCAGCAGTTTTCCCCTCAAGTCGCTAGGATCGGAAATTATGGTTCCAGCTCTTACATTCCCGCTCGGCTTGTATCGAGTATCTGTTGCTATCACTGTGCTGGATGAACAACACGATTTAACTGCTGTTGATTTCATTTATCTTCAAGTTGTTGCCTCTCCCCTCGTTGCTCAAATCAAGTAATTGAATGAATTGCATTAGATTTTTTGAGAAAATTGTGTTTTTTGTCAGATGTGTTTTTTGAGTCCTGTTGATGTAGAATTTTTCAAAATAACATGAACAACTAAGTTAGGTGTTAATATTTCGCAAAACAACTGTATTTTTATGACAAATCATAATATTAACTGTTGGTCCTTATGAAAAATATACAATATTTTACCACAAATATATAGGTGCGGTCGTTCCCTATTCCAATAAACACTTTTTTGTAAATGTCTTTGTCACAAACTGAGAAGAAAGAACTTGGCTGCTGTCATGTATAACCATTTGAAGCCAAGCCTCTATCCTTCATACTGCCTTGCGGTGAAGTTCATGAGCAATGCTTGGATCAACGGCATAAACTTCTAATTTGAAATCGGTTTATTTTTGGTACTTTTCCAGTAGAAATTAGATTTGACTACAGAACATTTAAGACATTTAAGTTGTTTTTCGTCCCCCTTATCAATTTCGGTTTTAAATCGATCCGGTTTCTTGCAGAGGCGGAAGTATGCGAACAGTTGGTGCGAACCGGATAGTGACGTGGGATGCGGCTTCGGTATCGTACGATCCGGATATCGTGGACGATAGAGGAAAGGGAATATCGTTCAACTGGTTCTGTCAAAATTACACCGATGACAAGTATGACGTAAAATCGTTTATTCGGTCACAGTAAATCGTTGAATGTGAACTGATGACATTCTTTAAAATATTTCAAGTTTGGTTTATACATTTGTTTGTTTACTGGTTCTTAGTTTTTCTTTGGGTGACTTATTTTTTCAACGCCTGAAACGGTTTTGTTAATACTGTACATACCGTTAAGTTATCTGGTCTACAGTTTCATAGCCTGACTTGCTAGCTAGGTTTGTTTAAAAAATTAGTTTCCACTAGGTGACGCTAAAGTTTCTTACTCAAGGAAACACATGAGGCCGATGTGGGATTAGAACCCACAACCTAGCGAGGAAGTGACACGTACTTATCAGTTTTGTCACCGACTTATCAAAAACACTACTTTTATTCGCTTGTGTTTCCCTGAGCAAGAAAGCGACATTGCTCCAACCCATTGGAACCCGATAGGTTGACCCAAATTGAAGTCACCAACTTTTTAAAAATAATCCAACAAAAGTGCAATAAGGCTATAGCTCGATAAAAACACACAAACCAAACCTTTTAGAATGCTGCCTCTCGATTCTGGAAGCTGCTTCACCAACATGAAGCAACTTAAGTTTGACGGAAGTGGTCGATTCAGCCTCAACACAAGCTTAATGCATCTGTATGTCGAGTATCGCTTCATGGTGTTTGTCAGCAAGGGACAGCGGACCAACAAATTTGAACAGCAGATTATTGTCAAGGAAGGCGACCCACCCGATTTCCAAATCAAGTAAGAGCAGAATTTGCATTGTTTGTAGAAATTGCGAGTAAATAATATCTTCTTCGTCATATTAAACAATGTGTATCACTTTAACGCAAAATAAGGGCATCGCAAAAATAAGTGTGAAAGTTTTACTATACTATTGCATGATTGGTGTCAAACGCCGTAATGCGCCCCAGTAGATGTTACCAGCTACTGCTATTGAAATAGGCGTAAGCGAACACTTGCCGACAGTATATTCGTTCTCGGAAGCGTCCTAGGTTCGAACCACGTAAAAATATCGCCTTGGTCGCGGCAGTCAACAGAGATTTCCCGTTCAAGTGTTCGTGTGGTTACCCAAATCCAATAAAGATGTTGTTTCAGTTTTAGTTGGCAGAGAAAAGCGGGTACCGTTTATTTTAGTGATTTTTAACCTAAGGGGTCGGTGAATATTGGTGAAGGTGTCTGCACTAAAATCCAATCAATACGACCTCTAGTATTGCAAATACTGCCGCAATTTGTTTCTGATAAAAGGTTCCATCGTTTTTTTCAAAATTCTTTATGGGTCCGTGAACCTAAAAAGTTTTAGAGGCGCTGTTTCACCAGTTCGTTCGAAAATACATATAACAACTACGACGTGAATACACCTCATTTATATAATCCTAGTAACCGTAAAAACACTTGCGCCGCCTTGGTATAGATTGGCATTAGTAAAACCTTCATGTTTCCACACGCAGATGCGCCGAGAACTGTAGGACTAAGATGAACCCGACACAATCCCTGGGTCTACAGGCAATCTGTCACAACTGTAAAGCGGAAAGAAGGCCCAGATATAAATGGAGACTTTATGAGGTCGTCACTTCTAATAATTCCACCCATTCGAATCAAAATTCCACGGCTAAAGGTACGTGGTCGCATGTAGAAAATTCTTTGTTGCAGTAATGTGTTTTTAGTCATAGTTAAAAACGTAACTGCCAGAAAACATGTATTTAGTGAATACATTTTATTGCAAACTTTTCGACAATCGATGTTATTGGCATCATCACAAGTGAGGTAAAAATGAAAACATGACCCAATTGGTGACGTCATGAATAACTTAAAATTCTCTGGCAGTTACAGTTTGAATAGATTTCCCTTTCTTGTATTTCCAAGTTGAATCGTACTTTTTAAAATTCATGTATTGATTTTCAAAACGAGTTTTTGTCGTTTCAGCTTCTTCACATTCGAAAACAAAGTCATCGCAATATGTTGAAATAGTAAGTGTGGCACAAAAGTCGATAAAAAAGGAATTTGTTGATAAAAACGGTGGTTGGTGACGCAGTTTTGTTTAGTTTGTGTTGGTATAATATGAAAAATATATTTTATTACTGTTAACGACGACAAGAACTACATGATCTGGCTCCAAAATAAGATTGGAAATATATTGTTGTCTATAAGTCGGTTTGTTAAATGAAAAATGTCCGTTAGCGTTCGTATGAGGGTTTTACAATGAAGACAGTGCCAAATTTAAGCTAGACCTACTACAGTTTAGAGCCTCTTTCTCAAAAAAGGTCAGGAACCACTTGCTTAAGGGCCTATCAAATTTTAACCCAAAAATCGTAAAAAGTTTTATAGCAATTTCTTCTTCCGCAGTTTGGTTGGGAGAAGAACTCGACAACCAATTCATCGCGTCCCATAGTCGTGCTTAACAAGAACGCGCTGCTGGGAGGACGTCAGTACGTGATGCGGATCAACATATCCATGGACGGGCTCGACGATCGGGTTTACAGTTTCTCAGACTTCGATTTTCTCACAAACCTGCCCCCGTTTGGTGGCGAATGCACGACCGCCGGGTCAAACGGTACGATGACGTATGTATGCTGACTGTGACGTCATAGAATAGATTTTGCTACTATATGACGTCATCCCTGGTCCTCTTATGTCCATAATGACGTTGAGATCGCCCCTACTGGCCTCAAATTGGGTTTATTTCCTGGTGGATAAAAACAAACTAGTTTTTGTGGAAAATGTTTTCGCTTTTTATTAATTTGACTGACGTCATTATTGTGTTTAACTGATGACGTCATGATTACTATTTCTCATTCGAATTTGGTTGCTTCTGCTATGTGATGACTCTGCCAACATGTTATCCATCACATTGTCTTCGACTTGCCACGAATGTGTTTTTAATTCTTTTAGGAAACTGCAAAGAGTTCGTACCCCACAAGAACAAGCATCTGTTTGATGTGAAACCTCGCGAAACTCTCACTGAAACCACAGTTGAAAAGTGCGCTCAGTTCTGCTGCCTCACCAGGTGAGCCTCGATTCCACTGCACCGCTTCGTTTAGAACTGGCATTTTAATATGTCATACATTGCTATTAACTCAACTTAATCAAATACATTCTGCCTGTCATTTGTGTTATCGTTGGTGGCAACGAATCGGTTATGCTTACATTGAGTCCGCTGTTAAGCTATTTATTCGCGGTTTTAAAATGACAAAATAAATGTCGACTTGTTATGGTGGTGACTACCAACTGGGCTACAACCAAGGCGCTCTCATAACAATGAAGTTCTTCCGTTTAGGAAAGACCAGGCACCGAGGTGGGGTTAGAACCCTCAACCTTGCAAGTTCAATAGATTGTTACGTAGCTACTAAGTTGGCTTGGCAAACGTATTCAATAAATGGTGAACAAAAACCGCGGTTTCTAAACACATTTATTTGTTATGCAGTTGCGAACCTAACTATTTTACTTTGTTGGACTAAAGTTCTATAGTTACTGGTTAATGGCATTGGTTAAACTGCATCAAATGATTACAGTTCACATTATTGCCGAAGAAAAGTCTGTTATAATTTAATTAGTTCCCCAGTTGCCCGACAGTTTACACAACCAAAAACCACAAATTTTCTCAGCAGACTAACATGTTTTCATTGTGAACACGCGGACACACCACTTTGTCCATATTCTTCACCACAGTATCAAGCAAAGTTACGCAAGAATTCCTTACTTCCCTCGCAATCAGACGCAAACTGACAACTTCTTTTACATCCAGTTCCTCAATAGCCCGTTGATAATCACATACACCGATATTTTTGGCAAACTTGCTTGCTAGATCGGCTCTTGTGAGGTGATAAAGGGACAGGGCTTGCAGGAATGCCCCGCTCTCAGCTTCTACTCTTCTTATTTCTTCTATCATGTCACCTTGCACTTCTACACCGAAGTTGTTGCCATCCTGCATTGCTGGGACCTGCATAACGTTGCGAATGTCAACTTTTATTGAACAAAGGTTAAAAACAGCCCGCAATTTGGCTGATACATTTTTTTGGTGTAAGCAATAGCACAGTCAGCCCAAAACTTTCGGCGTAACTTACCTTAATAAACTGTTTAGAAATTTGGGAGGAGCATGGGCCTTTTGCCCCCTGTACTTTTTTATACTCACCAATTTTCTAAAGTCAAATAAAAACCATATTTGTACACCATTGATATTGCCAACATGCCTATATCTGCCTAATGTTTGCCAAATCAGACTTAGATATACACACACTACAGTTTGAAGTATTGGCATTAAAAACATAAGCTAAGACGATGGATTGACGCGTTGGCCTGTGTTTTTATTACAGACATATTTATTACTATACCACGCCAAGTGATTTACAAGTTCTCATTCAAATACATTTTGTGAGCAAAGTTGTGCGACCCCTTTGTTTAAAGCAGTGATGTCATTAACAAGGCACGCGAAGTTAGCAAGCTGCGTTCAATGAGTTGCCAGTCCCTGCACTAGAACTTCGGCATGTTAGGCTCACCAAAAAATATCTCAGTAAATTTATCCTAGGTCAGTTTGTTTCTTACCTGCAACTGCACCCATGCCCTGACAGTGTTACAGCATTCAGTGACTTGTCGTAATTCCGGCTTGAGAACTTCCATCATAGAACAAATATGCGNCCATTACAGATAAGCAGTGGCACTGGTTTCGAACTCACAACCTTGCGCTCTTTCTCCAGCTTCGATCATCAACATGGAAGATGACGAGATTGTCCACGTGACCAACTACACCGCCGCTAACTTCACAACGACCCAAGCGTGGACCACCACCACACCTCCCCCCACCACCGTTGCTATGACGACCGCCGCTTCGTATTTGCACAACGCTTCGAGAAACGCGAGCGATTCGATTCGCAAGGATGAGAAAAAGAATGTGAGTGAAAGAAAATTAGTGAAGTAACCAAAAGGAAAAAACAAAATTCAGTCCCCTAACTGTCGATTTTTTATCTCTTGTACCTGACTAATAAACTTGAATTAGTCAACGCGCTGCTGCTGCACCGTTATTACAAAGATGTGTAACTGAAACGGTATTGTTGGCAGCCCTGCATAATTGCGGCCGTCTTTACACCGTACCTCGACTACAAATCATTTTCTTATCCGTGATCTTAAGTGCTAGATTATAGCAATGACAACATTTTTTATACCCAGTTGCGTTCCGATGTCGTGAGAGCGCTCTCCGACGCCACTAGCGGTATGACGTCAATCGACAACTTGCAGCAAATGACGAGTGCCATGAGCGCCATCACGCGGAAGACTGACGAGGTGGACGGCGGGGCCCAGGTGAGTCGACTTACTTAAATACATGAGCCCCAAACATACGGTCCATCACTAATATTTGTGACCCGCACAAGGTATTGCAGTGGTCGACACCTTGCGGTTCCGATTTAGCGCTCCAAACCAGGAGTGCACAACATGTGGCCTAAGGGCACTTAAGAGTGTGCTATTTTATAAGACCGCACACATGTATATTAAAGTATATGTAATAGCGGCCGTGCATTACTAAAAACTATTGGGCTGTATAAAAATCATGCAAGAACATAGAAGTCATAAAAAATGAATATTACTTCTATGTATAGGCACGAAGAATGGAAAAATTACCACATAAAAGCCATTTCTTTACAATGTATAAACCATAAAAAGGACCCATTGGCGGCCGTAAGTAGAATAAAGCCTGTGATGCGGTAATAGCGACAAGGTTGTGCACCCCTGGCATAACAATCATCTATAAAACATACTTCTATTACTTTAAATTAACAACCTAATAGGGTTTGTGGCTCTGTAAAGTGGTTCAAGTAGTTGTTGTAAAAACGAGGCTAAATGGCTCTTGCAAGTCTTATGGTTGTCGACTCAAGAGCTACTTGTTCGCTTTACGTCATCTGTGATTGTTTATTTGTTCCTATTGTTTTGGAAACTGTTGTATCCCTTGAAGAGCAAACACTATAAACTCCATTATTAAGAGCAACTGTTTGACTAAAACCAATTTGGCTCGTTAAGAAACAAGCGGCGAACACTGTCCGCCAGATGGCAGGCTCGCTCAACCAATTCGCAGAGGAATCGAACAAGGAAGATGTGACGTCAGCAGCATCAGATATCGTCGGATCGCTTGGGAGTGTAGCAAAGGTGCGAGATCACAATGTTGGAGGAATGTTGTTGGATTGTATCTGATAAATCTCTTTTTTCAAGGAACACTCACAATTTTCCCGTTTATATCAGGGTCTCTTCACTTTCATGACAACTTAAACTGATATGTGTCCGTTAATGTTCTTTAAGGGTCAGTAAACTAAAATCAAGCAAGATACCTCCTTGGTTGTGTGCAAACTTCGACTGCTTCTTCACATACTAAAACTGAATTTCGGTTATTGCAATGTGTGTATCTAACTTTCGTCAAAATTTGGTGAGGGTTCTGTGACACAAAAGGTTTGAGAAACCCTGGTAAATGACAAAGATAAGCCTAAAACTGGTCCTGTTTTTTTTAATTTATTATTATTTTGGGGGTAAAAAACTAATAATTTAAACAGTTGATTCGATCACTAAACCCGGATCTGTTCATAATTCTTATCCAAAATAAAGCTGGCCCAAATAGTTCTTAAAATCGACATGCTTTATTCATCAAACATTTTGACTTATATCATTGATAATGTCATGAGTTATTGTCGAACATTAAATTAAAGTTTCTGTTTAATTCTACATGTGAAACATTTGTTATGATTCCCTTGCTACCAATAACACTGCGTTGGCTAAACAAATTTTCCGTGTCCTTAGGCGTCCGAGACAGACATGGGCGATCTGAAATCACAGCTGATGGAGAGAACCGAAATCGACTACACTGTCCTGGATCAACGCGATCTCTCGCCCGACGAGTACGAGTATTATAATAAAAGGAAACTAAAGGAGGAAAAACGAAGAGTGAGAAGGAGCGCGCTCGGAGTAAGACATCATCGTTAAATCCAAACATTTTATATTGATCTAGAGATATCCAATTTACAGTTTTAAATGTTGGCAGTTATTTATGGCAGTTAGCTGTAGTTTTAAATGGTAGCAAATTACTTCCTAAATCACTGTCCAATCTGCCTAACTCCCATGCCCTGATGTAAACAGCAATAGCTTTATTTCGTTGGTGTGTTTCTAGTCACAGGATGTGGTGAACAACGCTGTGGAGGCGATGGGAAGTACAGCTAGCGCTTTGCTTGGAAAGCAAATGGAAGGGGAACCACCTCTTGACGTCAGCTCCAATCAACTAGAGATGAAGGTAGTGTGTAGAACAATAGATCCCAACCTTTTTCCCGCATAACCCATTACTGTTCAGGCAAAGTTTCTATTTTTCAACAAATTTAATCTAATTTATCTGTTTTGCTAGTTCCGCCATGCTCAATACAAAACAGTGCTATTTCCAGCTAATTGTTGCTGTATTGGTATTATTCTCATGTAAAACACTGGTGTAGAACATAAGTTTTCAGCCTTTTACTGTTCGCATATCACTTAATGGTCCCGTACAGTCACCCTGTATTTGATACAGATTGCATAGCCTGTCTTATCCTAATCTAATGAGGCAAAATTGATGAAAATCGTACATGAATAAGCAAAAGTACAAGGAAATGCAGAATTTTCTACCATCAACCGGCTAGTAAAAGCTACGAATGCTTTTTTGGTAAAGAAAAAACGGAAGGTTCTTGCATACCACTTGATATCCTGACACGATGTAGCTGCTGCGCGCTCAACCTTCATCCATCAATTAATTGCGCTTTTAGCGTTTTAGGTTTGCGCAATTCTGTCACCAAACCAAAGTAACAAACTCGACCGAACCCTGTAACCTACGATGATTGTTTTCCCACAGGTTGAGAAAACCTCTCCCAGCGACCTTGCGAACCGGAACATCTCGACCGGAAGTGGAACGTCTATCAAACTCCCAAACGCGGGCGTTTTACTCGGAAGTAACGCAACCAACCTTACTGAACCTATTGACATGCAGGTAGGAAGCGGGTCCTAAATTTATTTACCAACAACGCTCGAAAACGACACAGGTTAAACAACTTTTGTGTCCTTCTGTGTAATATGGATAAATCACTGCATTTTCTTATAGTTTGGAAAACTAAAAATGATATTGGAGCATATTAGTGGTGTTAAATCAAAACAAATTTCAGTTAAATCCATGACTTCTCAAACTATCGGTCACGGCCCGCAAGATGAAATTTTGGGGTAAATATTGAAGAATAAAAACGTATAGTATAAGCTTACCAAGAAACGGTGCACGTCAGGTTTTTAGCACATTTGTTATTGTGACAATTGATGCCTTTGACTTGTACATTTGCTGTAGTTTGCCATGATACTGGTGTTGGAAAATTTCTTGCCAATTTTGTTGCCTGTACTCTTTCAGCGGCCATACAGCAATTTCTGGTTTAAGACAAAATGCGTAACAAGACCTGGTCTACATTATCTAACAAAACGATTTATAAAAAACTTCTATTTTTGTTAAGGTGACAGCGTTCAGGGACAATCCGTTCGGATTCGGAGAGGATGCGGCGTTTATTGATTCTCCGGTGACAATGCTGAAGATCGGAAACGACGATGGGAAGAAGATGGGATCATCCAACGATACTGATGATGGTAAGGTTATGGTGCTGAGTCACGATTGAACATGTTGCTGAGTCACCGTTTATTGCAAGGGCGCCTATGTATTAACTAGTTTTCGTTGGGGACTTCCGTATAAAGTAAAATGGTAACAAATTTTAACATATTCTACTTAGTTGTTAATAGATCTAAATGCCGAAGACAAACAGATGTTGATTTAAAAATATGTGTGAATTGTACATGTTTTTTTGCAAATATTTTTACATTCTATTTTGTGCAAATACATTTTTGTGAGAAAAATATTGTTTAAATTTGTGTTAAAATTGTTAGGCCGAATCTTAGAAGAATTGGCTTCAATCAAAATAAGCAGTACCATTGTCACACCTAGTTGTCATAACAAGTACATTTTACTCACTAGATGGCGACAAAGCGGGCGTTGGCATATCGGTTCCGAGCAAGTTCGACTCCTATCGAGACATGGTGACGATTGAGAGAAATATAAACGACACCGGTTTGTCCATCAGCAAATTCGAAGTTATCTCAACGAGCAACGCAGTTCTCATTGTGGTCGAACCGGAAGACGAAAGGTAGGAACCGGATTAGAAACACTAGAATAAATTCTAAACGGTAAAGAAGATTCTAGTCATAATTGTAACGAAAGTTTTAGAACCTGTAACTGTCCCATGTCAGGGGTCCTCAACCAGAAGGGGGATTTCCCACAAGAGAGAAAAGAAATTTTGTATTTTTTTGGTTTAAAATGAAGTTGCATTTTTGAAAAAATCTGTACGAAGTTAATTTTCCTAACATAAACATAAAACTTACGAATTTAGTTTCCTGACAGGGATTATTGGCTTTGAATATCGAATAAAGGGGTCCATGGTATAAAAAAGTTGTGTACCACTGTCCTATGTGGTAAACCAGAGGCGAAACACACTTTTTGAAATGTTAACTTTGGTTATGAACGACACTCCGTCATTAAATTTGTTTATTTGTTACGTAACACAGGTCGGAGTTCGATATTTACATACGTCATCAATCGAAGCCGACTGAGGAAATACACGATTACAAATACTCGCTTCCACACAAACTGTGGGAGGTTAACGACGACACCGAACTCTATAAGATCATCATTCCCGAGAAGGAAGTTCTCAAAACTGGAGTTTTCTTCATCGGAATAAGAGACAAATGTGAGAAAATGTTTTTTGTGAAAATTTCGGCGATAAGGGCAGTGTAATAATTTAATCCGTGGAGTTCTTCGTTCAATGACGTCATCAACCCATGACATCATGAACATGACAAGCTTTTGACGTCAAAATTAAAACGATCATATTTCGCGGATACAGAAAAACAAAGTTTTGTAGGCGTCATACAAAGCAGCACATTTATGATGTTAATATTAATTCTTTTCAAAACATCTACACATTTTATTCAAGTCATTTGAACAACATAATTAAGGGGAAGTTAAATAACCATTTCAATCTAATCAGTTTTAAGACATGTAACAAGACTATGGTTGATTGGTACGTCACAAGTTATAACTTTTTTGCACGGGGTTTGAACCCTGGACGCTCCCGAATCCCTTTAAAGAGTTTTTACGATAAGAGATATCGCTCCAGTGCCTCTGACTATTGTGACCATTAAAATTTTTACACCTATGTCGTGTATAGTAAACGTAACTCAACCGTCCACTGGGGGGCGTGTGAGGAGGAGGCGTTCGGTCGGGATGAAGAATTCGACAACTTATCATCTGCTTATCGCCACTCCCGGATGCAGGAGATTTGATCAGGAGAAGAAGAAGTGGACGGGAGACGGATGCAGGGTAAGTGCGGTGGATAAGAAGCGGGTTTCCGAACGAGCTTCGCGCGGACAAGCGTATCAAAACCTTATAAACCAGTTTAAATCTGTAAAGTGCAATTTAAATTTGTTATTTGCTAGTGGTTTTCTAAAACGTTCTGGGAAAACAGTTTTCGTTTTTTACTTTTTCTGTGGGATTCTGGCATTTGTTTGACACATGATTAGAAACCATATTTTATTGATCGGTGTCATGCTATAATTGCTAACATTTATTGGGATAAGCAAACGAACTGGTTTTATTAGTAACATACATTAGCGAAATAGTTTTATCTCAATATTTTTTTTTTGCATGTCTTGCTTGATTGACAAAAAACACTGCAGTAGTTTTTACTCGAACTAACAGTTTAAAACTATTCAACCATTACTCATTTAAAAAATATTTGTATTGCCACACACAATAGGATGCATTCCTCAACTTATTTTGGAGCTTTTCATTTTTCTCCAACTTGACAAGAAGTGATATAAAGTAATATTAATAGGTTTAGAACCACTGGTCTACCTAAAAAGAAATACAACACTCATCATAAATAATTTAACTATAGAGTTGAAATTCCCCCCCTTTTACTCATAAAACTCCTCGGAGGAAGAAATTTCCCTGGTTGGGAACCACCGAATAAATGATTATATCACTAGTGTATTTAGAGCCACAGAGCGCGCTTAAGAATCACTAATTCATACTTATTTTATGTGTTCCAAGGTGGATAGTCGAAGCACACCAGAAGTAACAGAGTGCGTTTGCACAAGGCTCTCAGCGACATCAGTCTTCAGTGCTGAGTTCTTTGTTCCACCAAACACAATCAACTTTGCCACTGTATGGGCGAAGGTCGACATCGCCGACAATCCCGCTGTATTTGCGACCGTCATCTCGTTTGTGATTTTGTATGTTATCATGCTGGTGTGGGCGAACCGCATGGACGTCAGTGATGCGAAAAAGGTGAGTGAGGGATGTTGATAACTTGGTGTTCTGCCTGAATAACGTGTCGGTTTTCGACGAACAGTGAAGCGTTTATTGTAATGTGTCCAAAAGATAAATGTTCCTGAAGTTACAATTCTTTTTTGCCAAAAAACCCGGTCGTTTTGCTGCGTAGGTCTCGTACAATTTGGATCCAACGTATTTTCAATAAACAATTTTTTCATGAATATGCCTTTATCCGTTTTTTTCGGTTTGAGGGATTTGTTGACTGTAATTGGGGTCAACTAATCGAGTTCCATTGGGTTGGAGCAATGTCGCCCAAATTTCTGGCACAAGTGGGTGAGACGGGATTAGAACCCACAACCTAGCGAGTTCACGGTAAACGCGAACCACTTTGCTTTTTTGGCGAAAGATAGGAAGCCATAACTTTGCCTGCCACCACCTTATCGTTACACATTTTACATTTCTTTGTGCCTTCAAAAGAAGTGAATTTTTCCGTTACGCATCCTATATAATCTCTGTAGTTAGTTGAAATCGTATCAGTTTTTAACGACACATCAACTTTATTTTTAAACGAGCTTTGTCAAATTTTCATGAATCTTTTCTAATGTGAACATTTCTGCACGATAAATGCAATCACCCCGTTTACTTTTTTCCGATAAATTTATTTAATAATTAGTGGAAAATGTTTTTTAGTTTTTGATGAACATTTTTTCACAGAGTTTTTTTTTTCGAATTTGCACGTATTCTATATAATGTGCCTATTTTTGCAAGATAAGTTTTCCTGGATTTACGAAAGCCCCCTGTTTTACTTTCCTTCCATAATGCAACCAATATATTTTCCCCAATCTCCAGTGGAGTCTCAAATCGACGCTGGACAACAGGAAAGAGGACAAGCACTTGTATCAGGTGACGGTTTTCACCGGACACGGAAGGTCGGCTGCTACTCATTCCAGGGTTTCCTGTGTCATTTTCGGAGCTAATGGAAAGAGTAGAGTCCGACAACTCGCTATAAAGGAAGACCAGGTAACGTGATATCATCAGTGCAAGGTCTTGTAAGGTCGACCTGTGTTATATAAGGTGCTTTGTTGTCATACTCTAAGAACCTATTTGGGATATATGTTAGCAATGTCATACTTTATTAGAACAGCTTAATAAAAACACTGTCTGGGAGCTTGTGCTTAGTTAACACATTGTAATGTGAAAAATCGCTGTTGTCACTGTCAGTGCATATTCATAAGTTCTCTGTTAAGCTACTTTTCAAGTATGTGTCCTTGGTTCTTAACAGTATGATCGAATCATATGGTGACTTTTGGCAAGCATATTTAAAGGCCGGCTCTGATGCGGCATAAATCCTCTTGCAGTCCTTGCATGATGTGATGGGCAAAAAAAAAGTCCATAATGTTTTTACGTAAAAACATACCCTTTAAAACATGACTTTTGTGTTTTTGTGGTATGATTTTGTATGTGTTAATGTACTTTAAAAAAGAGGTAAAAAGTTCCCACACAATCTTAAAAAGCGCGTTTGTTAACTTGTTTTATATCAGAAGTTCAAGCATTTATTTGTGTTGCTTTTGCACAATCCATTTTCGTGAATAACATTTGTATCAAATTCGTAACAGCACCCGTTCACGAGGAGTAGCGTGGTTCATTTCCTGATCCGCGAATCGAAAGACCTCGGGGAGCTCACGCACGCCCACGTGTGGCACGATAATTCGGGCAAGGGTGAAAACAGGAGTTGGTATCTTGATCAGATCGTTGTGCAGAATGTGCGACTGGGAAAGAGGTGGGAAGGTTTGATGGTTGTTGCATGTACACAGGCTAGAACAAGATTTTAACGTGACAATAACATCATGTGGGTCTGTAATTCAAGTGGAAAAATTTTGGAAAGTTTTTACTGAAGTGTTTAGAAATTTTCTCCATACATTTTCCATTTCTAAAATTAACATTTTAGCGGTTTATTTGAAACTTGAAGATTGTCGGTTAGACACGTTAAGAAAATAGATCATTATGTTGTGATCTTTGTACAAAAAGAAACACAAAAGGACATCATGGCAAATTCATTTGACTTTAGCTGTCTAAAAATATAAGCTGGCCTTATGGTTTTAGGCATTTCTGTAGTTCTATAATAAAGTATTAGAAGTAGTGGTATTATTTGCAGTCAAAAATCCTAATAAACCCTATAACAAAAATTGCAGATACTTTTTTATATGTGATGAGTGGCTGGCAGTGGATCACGACGATGGAAAAGTGGATCGTATTCTTCCTGTGGCAACTCCGGAAAACATGTCTGCCTTCCATCGACTCTTTGTGTCTACAACAACTCAAAAGTTCACTGAGGACCACCTGTGGATATCTGTGAGTAATTGCAGAGTTTGTTGTGAAAAAGCAGAATACAACAGAATCAGATTCGTTGAGCATGTTGATTATTGGAAGTATTTTCAAATTTCCCCTATGCGATGTGTTCGTTACCTGCAGTATTTAGTTTGATATCAGCTTTCTATCCGAATTTCGTCCTGTTTTGTATTTCATATTCGAGCACTAGCCCCGGATTAGCTCCTGTCGTGGGTTCGAATCCCACCGCAGACTAGATTTTTGTTCACGCCTTGCTGAATATAAATGTTTGGAAGGCCGGCTATGATTCGGTATAACGCTTCTTGCGGGCCTGGCGTATACTGGCCGTAGTATCCAGATTTTTAATCGCGTCGTATCTCTTTAGCACTGACCGTGTGCATAATCCATTTTGTCTGCTGACTCTGACTGAAACCCACCTGAAAAATATATGTTAAACACAAACTTAGAACACAAGAAAGTGTTTTTTTGCTTTAAAATGTTGTTAATAAAGAACCTGATCTTGTCCGCTCTCGCACAGTCCACAAATCTGATCCGTGACCAAAAATGTTATTCCTGCTCCCCCAATGGCCCTTTTGTGAAGTGCAGAACATAAAGCATTGTGAAAAACTCATTGCCAGCACACATTACGAGCAAAACAGGTTGAAAGCAAAATTTAACTGAATAGATTCAAACTTTGTAACAAAACAGAAAAGCAATGAAATTACAGAAACTCAAGGGTAGCCCAAAAAATGTTAACGTGATATTTTTCCGCAGTTATTCTACCGTCCGACTAAGAGCAACTTCACACGTATGCAGAGGTTGTCGTGTTGCATGTGCTTGCTCTTTGTCACAATGATCGCAAACGCCATGTTCTTCGAGCGAGGAGGGAGTTCAGATACAACCGGCACCACAGCTCTAAAATTCGGGCCTTTCACGTGAGTTGACAAGATTAGCGATTCTGTGTATCTGTCACCAAAATATCTGAGCAGGACCGCCCAACACGTGCTTCGCGGTGTATCTGGAAATGGTTCTCGTGCTTGGCTCACTTTCACATTCCAAAAACTAAAATGGTTACAATCTTCCGAGTTTGGTAGAAATCAAACGTATGGTTTTCAATGTGTGACAAACTCAACGTTAATTTTCAGTTTGGGACAAAAAATTCATGTGCCAAAAACTAAGATTTGTTACACAGGAAAAAACAAACTTTTGCAAAGAAGTGGTTTCGGTCGTTTGTGAACTATTTGCAATCAACAAAGGTTTCATCAAGCGTTAATGAATATTTTAGTTTTTTTTGTAAGAAAACGCTTTTTTTCAATCTTAGAAAGATCAGTTAAACATAGTTTACCAAACGTGTGCTTCTGACGTCGAACGAAAGAAACTAAAAAAATGTAATTATCTTTTTGTTATGTTTAAAGCCACTCTTCAAGTCCATGTCTTGTGTTCAAAAGTTTTAAAGTAACAAACTTTGCTAAAATATTTTCAACAGCACCGATGGTGACATCAGCGATTGTCGAAACGTTTTCCTTACAATGTATTCACTATATAAGCTCTCGGGCAGTTATGTTTTCAACTAAAACTTTCACCAAACAAAATATTTTGCAGCCTATCGCCGTTGCAGATGTGGACGAGTTTCTGCAGCACCCTGATGGTTGTCCCGGTAACCACGACCATCATGACTTTGTTCAAGAAAGCGAAAACCAAGGAACAGGAAAAGATAGACAACGAGGAGAAGCAAGTGATCGCTGAAGCCGTGCGCAAGTTTAACACGAAAAGTGAGAATTGTTTGAAAAATTTAGTAAAATTAATTTGCTGTATGTAGCACTTTATAACTCTTTTCCTAATAGTTGTTACTTTTTCTCCTGTACATTCCTTTTTTACTCATTCTTTTTCTATTGTAATTTTTTATTCTAAATTTTTATTGATAACAATATAACTTCAAAGTTGTTTTTGTGTCCTTTTTCACATTCTCAAAAACTTATTTTTTATCCTAATTACCTTCCACTTATTTTTCAAAACAAACTGTACGTTTTTAATCGTATTGTCAGACTACAAACTTTTGTTTTTGTTTTAACTTTGTTTTTTTACAGTGCAAAGTTGTTTTTTACGATTTTTTGCTAATATAACCTCCTAGGATTTTTTGTACCAAACCCTAACTTATCCCAAGCAAATATTTTTGTTACAAAACTGTCTTTGATATTCTCACCATCGTATCTTGTGGCTCTCCAGACAAACATCATCTCCACGCGTCATCACTGCCTGAGCCGTCAGACTTGAGAGGATGCGAGGCAGTTTACACTATCAACGCGGATGGGACGATTAACACACAACCCAATACATCCGGACCTCGAAACACAGTGGCACAATGGCCACACTGGTTCGTGTACATTGCCTGGTCACTTACATGGATCGCTGTCATTCTATCGGGCTTCTTCGCGATTTTGTACAGGTAAAAAATGTTTAATATTTGGGAACAATAAAGTTCTTAAACATATCCTAGTTCAAACATTTGAAACGGGGATTTTCTGCAAAAATGTGGTTGGCTCAGTCAAATTGCATGGTCGAAACTTATTGTACTGGCATAGTGCGTACATATAGCTTTGTGGTTGTTGGTTCTAATCCTGTCTCAGTCTCTTGTGTTTCCCTAAGCAAGAAACTTGCCGGTATTGCTCCAACCCAGTAAAGCCCATTCAGTTAAACCAAATTAGGCCACTATAAAACCTTCTATATAGAATGCAGCTTGATGGCGAAAATGTTTGTGAATGTCCGACAGTCAGTGCTAACAAGGAATGGTGAAAAACCTGTAGGAAAGCTTCACAAACTTTTTTTTTTGTTTCCCTGTAGTTTTGAGTGGGGTCGAGACAAAGCGAACCGGTGGCTTGGAAACATGATGTTGTCATTCTGGCAATCTGTCTTCATCGTGCAGCCGATAAAGGTGAAGTACTCAAAATGTTTAACAAAGTGTAGTCGCTGGACGTAAATATCTAGCGATCCGCAGAACACCTTTAACCAATATAAGTTCTCAATCTTTTTCAATGTGCTAAGTTTTCTTTACCCTTTAGATTTAAACTCTGCTAGGGGGCGATTTATTACTGGGTAACTTATATTATTTTGACTTGTTTGTTGAGCTCTGTACAGTTTAAAGTCGTAAAGAGGCGGTTTAAAAATTTACGTTCTGTTCTAGGTATCGCCATGACTCGCATAATTGCAACCATTGTAAGTTAATTTACTGCGTCACCAGTAAACCTCATTTATGTTTGTGAGACTACACTGCGGTCCCAGACGCTAACAAACTTGGACCACCTATCTTAACAAATTACTTTTGTAATAGTAACGCTGGCATTATAAACGAAATAAACAAAACAAAACGATTTGTTTTTCGATGCAAATGGCAATTTTTAGGGATAAATTAAGCTAAACCATCCAAACGGGATAAATTTTGAGCCTGTGACCGAGTGGTTCTCAACCGGGGGGGGGGGGAATTCCCCAGGGAAAATTTTGTCAAAAATAAATTTTTAGCAATAAATATTAGAGTCTAACAAGTTTTTGAGCTTAGTTTTACTTCCCTATAAACTACTGATGTAAGAACAAAATTTCCGTGTTGGGGGAATTTCGGCTTTAAATATCGGGTAAAGAGACGATGTGTACAAAAGGTTGAGAATCACTGCACGAAAACCTGGCAATGATTCGGTGTCGTGCCTCTTGTAGGCCTGAGATAGTGTGATGTATTTGAAGAAAATTTTGAAAGTTTACGACACAGCATTTTACTAAACACGCTATCTTTCTCATATTCAGGTGATCATTCTTTCCATGTTCGTGGCTGCTGTTTTGAAGAAACCTGATCAGAACGCTTTGGACAGTGTCGATCCCAGAGAAGTTAAAGAAGCAGAAAATAAGTTCGTCAACTTGTGCGCTGATAACATAGGTTTGTCTTGTGCCTTGCTTGTTGCTTTGTCCGTTCACTTGAAATATGACTCAAAAAATATGTAAATGATAAATTGAAAATATGATAAACCGGTGACAATTTTTAAGTGGTATAAAAAATGTTCTCATCCTTCTACAGTTGCATATCTGGTAAAAAAAATGATGAAAATAAATCGGACACGTGACTGTTTTTGCCCGGGAAAACTATCGGTAGAAAATATATTTTCCTGAATAAACAAATTCAAAAATATCCTGTTTATTTCAACCAGCAGTTCCTAATCATTTTTTTCCTAATTACCCATTTCTGTTTAGACCAAAATTAAATTTACCAAAAATCCAAAAATACAATTTATCTAGTTTGCTAGTTCTGCCATACTCGTTGTAAATATTATATTTTGAGCTAAAGGGTTCAGCTAATTACCTACCTGCTACCCTGCCATTACCCACATGTGGGTAGCTACCCATAGGTTAAGACCCACTGCTTAACCCAAATACACGATTCATCTAATCAACATTCAGAATCGGAACTCCAGGAAAAAGAGACCAAAAATCTTGTTCCTCCCAAACCTCCGAGCAAGAGGAAGTTGCGCAAAGCCCGGAGACTCCGGGAGAAGGAGAAGAAGATGTCGCAGATCATTTGGGAAGTCATCTCCTACTTCTTCTACATCATGGTCCTCCTCTTCTTGTGTCACGGAACCCGGGATTCTGTCGGTCAACTTGTTAATGAGCAGATGAAGAAAACTTTCGTCGAGTCAACGTACGGCCTCAAATCGGTTAGTTCCTTGTTTTGGTTTCACCACAAACGTAAAGTTTCTTTGCAAGTCATGTTTAATAAATGTTCATTGTTGCGTCGTTTTAGTAACGATTAGTTTTCTGTAAAAAATGCGGACATAGAGCGTTTACCAATCATTGTCACGCAAAATCTTTACCAATCATTGTCACTGTACCAGTAATGTCATTGAAGCTTATTCCCAACGCAATTCATCCTCACGGTTAACTAAGCGCTCTCAGATGAAAAAAAGCCAAACCGACAATCAATAATTTGTCTTTACATTGATCTTTTTGCCTTAAAACTGCCAATTTTTCAAGAGAACTATCCAAATCTGATTATTGCGTCGAAATCAGTCCTCCTAATATCACTGTAATACCGGTGTGAAACATACTGTATGACGTGTCGATGTTTCGATTTTTTGAGTACATTTGTCCTATCCAAGGTGACAACA
>QXVZ01022097.1:0-11879 GCA_008931825.1 Phallusia fumigata | reverse complement strand
TTTCCTTGAAACGATGTAAGTTATGCAAACGTACCCTAATGGTAGAAATTTGCTACTGTTCAATACCGGAAATTCACTAATAGGATGTAAAGCAAATTAATAAAACGGGCGGTAAGGATTTGGTAATCTACTAAAGTAGCACTGCCCCATGTTTAGGAGTTGCAGACAACTTACTTATTGTGGGTCCCAACCCTTTTTTTCAATCAAGCACTAATGGAGTTAGTTTATATTTGCATTGTGGCTTTATGAATATTTAATTTTGATAAATTAAAGACAGGGTGATAATGAGTCATTTAATTACAAATATACTATATACACAAAAAATGCTAAAAATTAAGGTCCGCTCGCAAAGTCGGAAACAAGTAAAACTTGCTAGTTTGCTTCCTGAGAAATTTGTGTTTTATAAGCACTGGTTGGCAGTTCCTCTTTATCAACATGAACATTTATGCATTACAGTCAAATGGAGCCTTCACTCCAAATGGGTAATAAAAAGGAACATGGGTGGAAACTTATTTGCGATGCTTGCGGTCTCCGCTGGAATTGTCAACTACTTATGCGAATACTCCCATTTGAGTAAGTACTGCCGCCAGTTGTTTTGCAATATTTATGGATCCCCTTACTGAAATGGGACACATATTGTTTTCATTATAATAAAGTTTTTAAATAACTTTTTGTACCCACAGAGCATGAGATGAAAAGAAGGTATCATTAGGAAATTGTCTCATTCACCCAGAATTCCATGTAAAACTACTTAATACATGAAAATGTTTTTTAGTTCAAATAATCTGTTCAGGCAAATTTTTGTTCTACCCTCAAATAAAATGTCCAGACTGTATACATGGTTCTGCTGTTACTCATTGTCAGAGGTATTTATCCTGCTTTTCACACAACATACACCCTGCTGTTATAGATGATTAATCCAAGCAAACATTTTGCTTAGGCTAGTGCAGAAGTCAGCAACCTGCGACTCCATGTGGATCTTTCATTTTGCACTCAGGTTCCCGTGAACCAAAAAACAACAACAGTGTAACTGGCTGTTGAGGCATGTGAGCAGCAACAAACATTGTTGTGTAGTTTTTACAGCAATTGTGTTAAATCGATTGACAAAACGATGTGAAACTGTGGTACCAAACATTTTCACTTTGCAGTGACGTATATGCTGTGCTGCCTATAAAAACAAGGTAAAATGCACAGCAGCTGCCAGCTATACTTATTAGTGCAAATGCAGGCCAAAGAAAGTTGAAAACTACACTGAATCGATGCCAGGTAGAAACGAGGTGTATCAGTTTGTAGCAAGCAGTGTAATATCCCACATTTTTTTTGATCAGTTGATGTCCACATGTTTTAATCTAGAACAAATGTCTCCTCCCTTTTCTTTGCGGCTTTCTGCCTTGGCAATCCTTGAGCCAAACTGAATAGCTCGTTTGGGGAGAACACAGGCTGCTCTCAATCCCAACAAGTACGCAGCCCCCCGTAACAAAACCTTTTCACCGACCCCCCTTGGCAGTCTGTAATCTGCTTTTCTATAAACTGGGAGTGTTAGGAGATAGTTGACCACATTTTCATCAAGATACGGAAACCTTGCCTCTCTTCCATGGTCAGATATTATCCTAAAACAACAGAAAGGTAGAGAATTATTAGTGTATTTCCTGCAAATATTATGTTGGTTTAAAGTTTAATAGGGGTTTCAGCAAGCAATTTACTAGAATTTTTTCTATTAAGTTAAAGCATTACTAGGTATGACGGTGAATAACGCTAGCATATTAGACTTACTTGATCAAGGTCTGTAAGTAAATGCTAAATGACAGTTTACTTTGTGCTGCAAAATGACAGTTTACTATATGTTTAATTGTTAGGAATTCCCATGCATGACACAATGCATAAGTCGCAGTAAAATGGTACTGCAAAACATAAACATTGGGAACCACCGAGATAAACAAATAAAAAAATATTGTCATAGCTAATTGTTAATGTACATAGGTGGAGGTAGACGGTACCTGTCATCTCTTCCTAAGTTGCGACTCGATATTCTTTCAATTTCCATGTTCATTTCCTCATTTACCAAATTCCAATCCTTTGTATTTTGAAATATTCCCCGGTGCCTTGAGTAGCCTCCTAACTGTTCGTCCGCACCCATTCCACAAATCAATATCCTTGAATTTGACATGTAGTTAACATATGACTCATTATCACAAACTTCTCCCTGCGCTCTTGCAGCGAACCATATTGCACATGCAATGCTGTCATCTAGAACAGTGTCTTTTGGGTACGCAAGATCACGAATTCGAGACTTCCGTTTAGATGCAAGTTCTTGCACAGTAACATTAACTTCAATAAAGTTCCACTTGCGATCAGGAAATAATTTCTGAAGCTCATTGAGTGAAGCTAGACCAGTTACTCTATCTGGTACCATGTAATCACGGTTGCCAACACTATCCGAATTGTGTTTGCCTGTCCTTCTCTGTTGTTCAAATGCGACATTAATTAAATCAATACTTTCTTCAGGTGGAAGGCATAAATGAGACAAGGCAGCCAATACAGTGCAGTCTATTCCACCTGAAAACAAAATCCCTAAATGACATTTTCTATTTTGTTCACAAATTTGCGTCCTCTTGTGAACAGCAGTTTTTAATGTTGTCAGAAATTCTTGGCAAATTTCCCAAAGACTATTATTAGTGCAGTACTCCTCTAACATAGTCAGGGTATCTTGACTTTCTGCATTGGTGTTTGCTACCAATGATAATGAATGGGGAACTTGTGGTAAAGGAGCAGCACTGCAAGATTGTAGGGCTTCTTTAACGGTTATTNGAAAACAAAATCCCTAAATGACATTTTCTATTTTGTTCACAAATTTGCGTCCTCTTGTGAACAGCAGTTTTTAATGTTGTCAGAAATTCTTGGCAAATTTCCCAAAGACTATTATTAGTGCAGTACTCCTCTAACATAGTCAGGGTATCTTGACTTTCTGCATTGGTGTTTGCTACCAATGATAATGAATGGGGAACTTGTGGTAAAGGAGCAGCACTGCAAGATTGTAGGGCTTCTTTAACGGTTATTTCATGTCCTTGAATTTGACAATCCTTTATACATCCATCAGTTTTTCTAATCCATGGATAACAGGTAAGTTTATGTGGACTGGAAAATGGTTCATTAAGATTTAAAGTAAAAACACCGCTTGCTGGCAATTCAATCCACTGGTTGGAGACTTCATTGCGAACTGAGCTAAGCATAAATTCCTCAGATTCAAAAGATAACAACAAGCTTCTGCGACCAAAATAGTCTCTGCCAAACCACAATGTGTTAGCTGTTTTGTCAAAGTACATAAAACCCCAGGGTCCCTGTACAGAGCCCAGAATGGCACAAACTTCTGTGGGAGTTGATGTTCTCTCAAGTGCCTCCATGAGTACAGCAGTATCACTTTTGTTTGTTACAACCTGTGGAACATTGGTAAGTTGGTAATGACAATAGAATAAATAACCTTTTTTGATTGGTTAAGATTGTTCCAAAACTTAAGATTAAAAAGAGTGACCATCGAACAACTGCTAATGACAAAACAAAGGGTTTATGAGGGTCACCCCAAAGGCCACACATTTTTTACACAACACATTATATCAAAACTAAAAATAAACTTCAACAAATATTTGCAAGCAATACATATATGATGGATAGCTGCAGTGTGTTCAACCTTAATCCACAATCTGCGCTCTGATTATCTATTTTTCACCTGAAATCCACCGAACACTTCTCCATTCCAGATTAGGACATTTCCTCTTTCAGAAACCACTGGCTGTTTCTGCATCGTCTCCCCTTGCATGTGTAAAACACTGGCTTGGAAAAACAGACAAAAGTTTTCATTCTGCTCTATGTAACACCCATGATGATCTGGACCTCTTCTGGCCAATGCTTCATCAACTGAATCATTCAAATCTTGATCACAGTTTTTCTAGAAAGCAAAAGCAGACTTAAAACAAAACAAGTTCGTCAGCAATATAAGATTTCTTTGCTCCAACAAAGATGTTGGTTCAAAACCTGCTTCAATTATTGTGTTTGTTTCACGATTTTTCTTACATTTGTGGAACAACAGCAACTACAAAATGGTTGTATTAGGTTCACTGCCCAAACTACCAGTTTTACTGTGACACTTAGTATTTCATTTGTTTTGTTTATTATTTAGTGACTCAAATGTAGTTCCATTGTAGTTCTTGTGAAATGAATAAGGAGGATTAAAACCTGTAGCTTTGAACCAAGTAAGTTTACAGATTTTACTTTAATCAGAGTGCCATAGATAGATTTTTACAGCTTACTCATCATGTGCAAGCAGGATACACTGTCAATGAAGCACATTTTGAATATGAACGGCAATTTACACACTATTATTAGTTTAATACACTTAGGTTGTCACATTTGAACACTGAGTATTATGCCTACCTTTATTGATTGGATTCGACAGAATATACCACACATGACATTTGCACTTTATGGTGATTTTTTTACAGTTCCTTGATCATATATTTGAAGCCGTTTCGTTGTTTTGTAGTGTTGAATTTGCAAAGTAGACACGTTTCACGTTTGTGGAAGTCTTTGACATTACGGGACTTAACCGAGAGGGAAAGAACCGGGTCTATAAAAATTCGTTTTCATTTCATTCATCAAAACAAACCACTTTGTATTAGGTTAGTTTAACTGAGTTCAAATCTACTTATGCTCCTGTACTACACACGTCTAAAACATAACAAATAAGCAAGTGGTTGTCGGTTCGATAATAAGCAGTAAAACTTTACTAAAACTTAAAATCGGCAATCCAAGTCACATGATGTTCTGCTTGAATAAGTACGATCGTTCACAAAAAAATCGTATTTCCGACTTCTTGTTTTTTGTTCGTGGTATCAGTTTTAGAAGGCAATGTTATGCGTCGCCCTTGGAGTGTAAGCATCGTTCATGTCATGACCTTTAAGAGAATTCAAGTTAATTCTGCGTGTATACTGTAGTTAATATTCAACTTTTTTAAATCATTACAATAAGTTTATATGTTTCAAATTTTTGCAATGCAGGCCTTTGTTTGGTTTAATAATGATGCTGCGTTTTTTGATTTTGATTTCTGGTCTGGCTTGTGCATTTGCTGCAAAAGCAGATGACCTCATCACCAACTTACCTGGGGCTTCAACCCATCCATCGTATAAAATGTATTCAGGGTATCTTGATGCCTCCGACACAAAACACTTTCATTACTGGTTTGTTAAATTTATGTTGGCTGTGGTTATGGTTGCAATCTAATGTTTCATTTATAGTGTTGTTGACACATTTTTTTTTTACAATCAGTAGCTTTACAGTGCTTTGTTCTTACAATTTCCTATTTCTACCAACATCTTTTTGTTTGTTTTGTACCATCATATTTAACAAATTTAATATTTTTCTTTTAAGGTTTGTAGAATCTCAAAATGACCCAGCAAAGGATCCAGTTGTGTTGTGGTTGAATGGTGGTCCTGGCTGTAGCTCATTGGATGGATTCCTGTCCGAAAATGGACCTTTACATGTAAGTTTACTATTGCAACAACAACATTAAAAAATTCCTCCAAATTAAAACTAAATTTGTTGTGGAACTTCGTATATAGGTTGACGTAATTTTGTATTTTCTGCTTTCAGGTCAATGATGATGGAGAAACTCTGTATAACAACCCATACAGTTGGAACAAGATTGCAAATGTTATCTATCTTGAATCACCAGCTGGTGTTGGGTATTCATATGATGATAATGGCGATACAAAAGTCAATGATGATGATGTGAGTCAACGATTTTTACCTGATTTCTATAACTGGTAGTGTACTTAAAGGTTGGGACATCCCAAAAGATTTTTCTCAGTGTTTTGTTTGTCAAACCCAACTCTTTTCTCTAATTGGGAGTTGATAAGCCCCCAGAGCTGCTTCCATAATTACTCACCACTTTTTACTAATTTTGATGTTATGCCAAATTCACTTTCTTGAAGCCTGCAGTAGTGCTGGATTTGTCTGCAGTGTGTTTTCTCTCTTAATATATTCCTTGGTGAACAAACGTCAACTACAATGCATTAAGCCAAAAAATATTATCAACAGGTGTCCATGCTCAATCACAATGCACTTGTCGACTTCTTCAAGAAGTTTCCTGAGTATGCAAGTAATCCTTTCTTTGTAACTGGTGAAAGTTATGGAGGCATTTATGTGCCAACGTTGAGTGTTCGAATCATGGAGGGAAGTTTCAAGTTTAATTTTAAGGTACCAGACATTGTTGGCCCATTAACTAAATTTGGGATTTAAAAAGTTGATGTAACTTTGTGTATTTTTAGCCTAGGGTATTTGAAAAAAAATGATGAAACACAAATATCTATCCAATAAATTGTAAATATTATTTAAACTAATAGTTCCCAACTTTTATGATGCATTCCCACCTTTGGTTTTTTTGGAACTTTTCATTCCTCGCCCTACTAGACATGAAGTTATATAAAGTAATAATAAAAGGTTTGGAACCACTGATTTACCTAAAAAGATATACTACACTGATCAAAAACAACTTAAATATTTACTTAAATATTCCACCCCTCATAAAATTTCTCCCGGGTTGGTAACCACGGATTTAAACTGAAATGTGTTTTTAGGGGATGGCGATTGGAAATGGTTTGAGCAGCTTTCCTTTGAACGACAACTCTTTGATTTTCTTTGCCTATTATCATGGACTTTTTGGTGCCAGGTAATTTTTAATTTAGGTCCAATCCAAAATAGATTTTGGCCAATCGTAACGCTAAACACCTCGACAACTTTCACAACCATATGTTAATTGTTGGCAGGTGTTAAGGTTGTTTGCGCTTGTGTTACTGTACACATCCACTGCTGTGTATATTTCCGTGCCCAACCATTTTAAACCAGCAACTACACATTACAACTTGGAATACTAAACATGGGTCACAACTCTTGTTGAAAATATGCTGGCCCAAATAAGTTTTCAGAAGCGACATGCTTTACTCATTGACCATTTCGGCATTAACTCATGCCAACATTAGTTCTACAATCATTGTCACTGATGAAATAAAGCATGTAGCTTTTAAAAGCTATTTGGGTGAGCTTGTTTTCGATAAAAGTTATATATTACAAGTTTCAATTTCTTTGCAGCCTTTGGGGCAACTTGACTATGCACTGCTGTAAGGATGGAGTTGGTGTCCGAGAAAATTGCAACTTCCATTCAGACATGAATGCCCAATGTCAAATGGCGGTCAGTTGTTTAAGGTTTTGATACAATATACATTACAATAAACTATCTAAAGGGCTTGTAAAAATCTGACCATTAATTGAACCAGCCATCAAACAAATTAAGCCAAAAACAAAATTTGCCATGATCTCAGAATTTTGCATCAAATATTAAACTCTGATGACATGGTGTTTACAAAATGCATTTGCATTGTTATTTTTAAAAGTAGGAAGCTTTAGAGTTTGTCAAACTACAAAAAATCGTTAAATGCAAGATTTGTCAAAATATTTGTAGAAAAATAGCATTTTGTTTCACAGGTGTTTGAAGCTTCAGAAATTGTTTACCGAAGCGGACTCAATGAATACGCTTTGTATCTTGATTGTTATGGGGGTCCTGGCACTAGCAAACTTCGCTACTTGCATGATATGAGGAATCTTTTTCAACAAAACCAACTTGTCAGAAAATATTCAACATTCTTTGAAAAGGTAAGCCTGGATTTTTAAGTATATTTTCACCTTTCGAAATTGTAAATTACAATGTGTTAGTCATTTTCACAGTCACTTGTAAAACCACCAACTGTTCCAATTTAATTCAATACATTGTAAATATCCTTGTAAATAATAGGGCAATGTGCACATAAAATGTGATTTTTTTAATGTGTTGGGGTAAGACAGAGCCTCAAAAACAACCAAAGCTATTTTTAATTAATAATCTCAAGTTAGATAACAGAAAACTGCACTAAAACATGCAAAAACATTTACTTTGTATTAAAACTGTTGGGTGAAATATAAAAAGCAAAAATAATTTTCAGAGCTTGTATAAGTTTTGGTCGGTTTTGGGGGATACTAAAATTTTTCATTTAATTCCAAAGTTCTCTCGTGCACATGATCCTGTTTAGTACACAATTAATTATGGGTCCCCCTCCATGAAAGGGACACATATTGTTTTTACCCTGTTTTTTTTATTTATTTCTTTTTGTCTGTCTAATGCGAGTTTGTTCCCACGTTTTGACCAAGAAGGAGTTGTTCAAATTTGTTCAAATTTTCACACATGATAGATGTGTATCTGAAGTTGTGCACTGACACCTTTTTACCCCAATTCACCCATCGGCCCACCCACAGGCCCCCAAAACGTAAAATTTTAAAAACGGCAATATTTAACAAAGTAGGTCACCTAGAAGTTTCCTATTTTAATAGTTGATAAAATACACAGTATGTTAAAATATTTTTAGGCTTTGGTTTGGATTCACCCATTTTTTACCTTTTCAACCCCAAATATTTAGTTTTTTGTTTACATGCCCTTTAGACATACTAATCCAAATGTATTGAAATTTAGGACAGACATATGTAGGGTGTTTCTTATTGGTTGTTTAAAATGTTAGCATGATCGGTCAAGTATTTACCCTTACAGCTGCAAATACGTTTTTAATTACAAACAATGTTGATGGTTTGGGGGTTTTAAAAAGTGTGTATTGGAACCAAATCAGTGTGGTATGTAGGAATGCTGCAATAAGGAAGTGATTTAGATTTTACCACCATGTGACCACCTCATGTGATGCTGGGTCTTGTGACTCGTCCATTTTGCAAAATATTTGTAATGCAGCCCCCTCCCTGATCATCAATCATCCAACAATCCACAATCATTAAATTTCCCTTGGTAGCAAAGAGCTATCAGTTAGCAAAGCAGTTTGTTGATCATCAACTGTTTGTATTTACAGTATGCTGCAATACAAATGTTTGCGGTTGCATTCATTCTAGTACTGCTTTGTCATTCCAGCGTGCAATATTTTAAACCTTTAGTAAAATACAGGTCCACTTCGTAAGCCCACTTTTCTTTTCTTTTACTGTTCGTTTTGTTTTGCACAAAAATAATTTTGTCAACATAAAGATTTTTGGTTTAAAATTAGCCACTGTTGTATAGAATGAAATCACTTTCAGTGCACAAGTTGAGGGACTCATTGCCATTGTGCGACACAAAAACAGGATATGTTGTGCATCGAGGGTTTCAAGTTCTGTTGTGGCTTCGAAAGTGCAAAAATATGTTCCATAAAATAGCAAAATAATTTTTAACATATAGATTTTTTGCAATATCATTTTTATGACTTAAATGCCTTTGTCCTAAAATACCTCAAGTTTTTGCTTCACAGTTTTCGGAAACCTCTTGCTAAATATTTAAAACGCCTGTGACAGTTTATTGACTTAGCTTTTCGAAAACTCTTCTCACATAGCTTACTTATTTAGTTTGAACTTCTGTGATATGTTTGTAGAAGCTAATTCAGCAATCCAGTCCAAAGCAGGGGCAGGACAACATTGGTGTAGTTCCACCTTGCATAAACTCGACCGCTGAGACTAACTGGTTAAACAGACAAGATGTAAGAAGCGCTCTTCATATCAAAAGCAGTCTTCCTATGTGGAGCGTTTGCAGGTATTTTGATTGCCTGCGATTATTTGGTATTTTTTATCATAATTTTTTTTCAAAAAAACATCTCTTGAAAATTTAAAACAGGAGTGTCTACCTGTGTGATATCAGGTGACCTTTCAGTGTCGCAAAAATATGGCGTGAAAAACTTTGGATTAAGTTTGGTTGCTTGGCCCACAAAAAAATTTTGGGCGAGACAGACTATTAATACCTCTCATGAGCAAAAATTAAATTTACAAATGAAATACACTTACAATTATGCTAGACTGACAAAATTAATTTACATTTTTCATGCTTTTGTAAATCGTGTGCATGCAACAATTGCAAAGTCAGGGGCGGCACCAACTATTTTTGTAACATGCCTTTCCTGTAATGCATCATCCCTATCGTGTGCAATTTTTAAGTGGTTGGTGACAGGCCAAGTGCAATATTCCCACAATGCAGAAATAAGAAGCTAATTTAATAATTTTTTTACAGCAATCTTGAATATTCAACAATATACCAGAACATGACAGCCCAGTATCACCAACTTTTCAAACACGATGATTTCCGCATTCTTCTGTACAACGGTGACACAGATATGGCTTGCAACTTCTTGGGTGACGAATGGTTCGTTGAAAGTTTGAAACAGCCAGTCACCAGACCCCGCAAACCCTGGTACCTCGAAGGACAGGTTGCTGGCTTTGCACAGGAGTATGGAAAACTCAGTTTCACAACTATTCGGGTAGGTAGATTTGTAGTTATAGTTCCCGTTCCATGAATGGATAGGCGTCTATTTTTAGCATTTTTTTCTTGTGATTTAGGTGGTCTGACATGTGATGTAATTACACAACGTACGCCTGTTGGTTCGTAACGTCACAGCATCCCCCCTAAAAATTAGAAAAAAACAGCAATATAAAATTTGCATCGAAGTACTGCTGTAGAACGTACGTTGTTTCCAGAAGTTGTTATGTTGACACATTTTAAAGCTCTTCATCGTTTTGGGGCTTTTTGCTTGTACTAAATGTTGCCAATATAATTAGGCGAGTTAATGGCCTTGCGAGGCTTTGAAACCTACATCTAAGCAAAAAAACTGATTCACATCTTCTAAAACCCAATAAAAATTAATTATGTGTTTTTATGTTTTTCTCTGCGCTTTTAGCATGAAATTTAAGTAGATTTGGGCGAAACGTTCACAGCTGGAAGATAGGGCCATGGTGGTGTGTCATCTGTTGCGTTTGACCCAAAGGCACCAGAAAATAATTAGCTGCCAACAACCTGTTAAGTTGGCCAGTTGCTTCAACGACAAAACACACGTTTTTCTATATCGATCCCAATTTGACTCACACCCGAATTACTTCCGTGTCAAAAGGCCGTTACTAAGTTACTGTCACATGCTGGAGGCAAAATGCTGAATAACGCAATTAATTTTTTTTTTAAATGGTGATCAACACCGTTTTGTTTTTCGTTTTATAGTTCCCATTGTCCTCAACCCCACATGCCCACCGCATTGTTTGTTGTTTTTTGTCTGAACAAAATGTCCTCCCAGATTTTATATCTTTGATGGATTTTGCGATCTTAACAACCCTGCTTTGAAAGCGGGGCCGTGTAGTTGAAGTTGTACTTACAAAATCGATCGTTTGTCAAATGCTTTGTGACGTCACTTAAACGTGCAGACAAACGGGGAAGTGATTTCGACAAACAGCTTAATTTTGTGAACACGAAACGATTTGTTACAGCGTTTGAGCGGCTTTCATACATAACATCGTATAGTTAAACAAAACAAAAAATAATTCTCCACTAGGAAATATGGCTTTGTGATAAAGTTAGCCACTTTTTAAAAAAATAATGCGAAATTACTCGCTTAATATGACTTTTATGTGAAATAATTATTCGCGTTGACGTCACGTTTCCTACTCATTTGTTACTGATAAAAAGTTTTTTTTCCTTTTGTTTGCGAACCTAAAATACTCGTTTGGCGAAACTGGTTAGAGTAAGACTGCTGCTATAAACTAAATAACGTTTGTTGCATGAAATATTAGCGGCTACTTAATCTGCTTCGTGTTTGTCTCCAATACTACGTTGCATCAAATTATATTACTGTATTAAAGATTTAAAGCAACTACATTTTTGTCTGAGCTGAAATGCCATTAACCCCGTAGGAACGTTTTATGTTTGTTAGTAATTCGACTCGGTATCGTCCAATAACTTTATTATCGTTGTTCCACAGGGCGCAGGACACATGGTTCCACAATGGGCCCCGACG
>QXVZ01022091.1:0-11596 GCA_008931825.1 Phallusia fumigata | reverse complement strand
AATATTAGTGTGTCCTGTATATGTACCTGAGTTTTAGTTGTTCAGTGGTGCCAAACTCCTAAATCGACATCATGTTTTTGAGAGAATCAAAATCTAAAAACGTACCTAATTAGAAACACGTTAGCGGGGCATAACCAACAATTTAACTCCTCAAAATGTCCGAGTCAAGTGAACCTAATGGGTTGGCCAAATTAAAGTCACTTCTTTAATCTAACCTAAGACCATAAAACAAAATTTTTAGAAGAAACAACTGCCACACTTTTCCAATCTTTAACCAGGTAACCTCAGAAAATTTACTAAATAATACCAGATTAAAAACTACTGCTTTAGTTCTCTGTTGTGTGAGGCCCAATGTTTTTTGATACTTTTTAGAGAGAAAAAAGAACAATTATCGGCTACTTTACAACAAAGGATTCCCGGGAGTATGAAATATTTTCTAGAGTAGCTAAATTGTTGAAAGATGATTGCCAGTTCTATGTTGGTTTTGGGTGAGTGGTGTGTTAAAAGTTCATGTGATGTTTCAATACATTAAAAAACCTTGTAACTTGTGTTTTCATCCAGGGAAGCTTCGAAAGCTGAGAGGACAACTGGGGATAACATTATTTATAAACCAATTGGAGTAAGTTTGTATTTTTGTATATGTACACATATCATAGTTTGCTTATAACGACTTTTGTGTTGGAGTTTAAACGACTTAAACACCTAACCAAAGCAATCCTTAATTTTTATGGTGGTACAATCTAAGTGTGTTTTTCAACAAAATTTTGCTTTAGGAATCGAATCCTGACATGGTGTACCTTGGTTCTCTCGGCAATGAGGACTTACTGAAAGCATGGTCACAGGACAAGTGCGTGCCTTTGGTAAGAAGACAAAAGCAAAGTTACAAATTTTTGTGTCATTTAACAGTACAGTATATAATTGACATTTATGTTTTGTACACTGTACAGGTGTTGAATATTTTACACTTTAAATCCAATATTGCAGTCTGTGTTTAGCACAGACCTGTGTCCTATATGTCACTCTATTTATGTACATCCTGTGCTTTTCATTGTTTGCATTGCTCCAATTTATGTGTTGTTGGTTTGATGCTACCTGCAGTTGATAATAGTTACACTGTTGTTAATCTACATGATTGATGTTTGGGTTGAACTGCTAACTGTTAAACCTAATAAATGTTTCTCTTGTTAAATTATTAAATAGATCTAAATCAAGGGTTACCAAAAAGTGGTGTTTTTTTAAATCCAGGAGTTCGAGGTTTTGTTGAAGCCAATTTACATCGCCAATTTTATTGGCCTTCTCCTAGAGCCCTTTTTTAAAAAAAATTGTTTAAACCTTTGTAATTTGTGAAAAAAGTCTCTAAACATTTACATGCAAGTTTCTGAATATGGATGTTGTTTTTAAATGTCTCCTGTTTGACTGTGAAAATCTCACTTAGAACATGTAATGGTAATTTTATCCTAACCGATGTATTTTGCAGGGCAATGGTATTAAAACAAGTGTAAGATGCCTAAAATTATATTCAACTCATATTTCAGGTTCGCGAAATTACATTTGCTAATGGCGAGGAGCTAACAGAAGAAGGTCTTCCATTCCTTATTCTCTTTCACAACAAAGAAGACACAGAATCACTGGAGAAATACTCAGCGGAAGTTAGCCGACTGGTCTCATTTAAAAGTAAGAACAAGCTTTTTACCAGATATGTTTTATTTTCAATTATTAGGCTAGATGCATACTTGTAGCATATAAACTTAGTTGTCAAAAACCTTTGAACTGAATACTCTCCTTTGATAAAAGACACATATTGTTTTCTCCTTTTTTAACCCTGGTTTGGTTCTTTCTTTTGATAACTAAGTGATTAAAATGTTTCATCTGTATGTTTTTTTTAAGTTTTACCCAAGTTGACTCACAGGAACCCAAAAATTTTCACTAGCCATGATGTATTTTTTGATTTAATTGAGAAAAATATTTTTGTTTTTGTTTGGTTTCAAAAAGTAGCAAAAATAGACTGTTAAACAGTTTACAGTGGTGTAAGATTTAATTTCATGCCAGCAAACCAAAATTAGAAAAAATATGCAATACTTTTATTTAAAACCACTGAACTGACCTGTGATTGTACATATAGCTTCCTTATACATATTGCTACACAATATTGTTGTTCTATTCAGTACTTCCTTCCAGTTTAAGCTGAAAAATATGTCTTTTATACCTGGCTGTGAATAGTGTTTGGTCTTGAGTTATTACCATGCTATATCTCAGCTCAGCGTAAATTGCTGTTACACTTTGTTGAGGGCAATAAATTTGGCCCCTAACTGTTAATGTGTAGGTTTTAAAAAAGGTTTAAAGTTGCAGGGCTGTTACCACAGTTTAAAACTAGGCAATTTGCCAGACAAACGTTACGCAAGGAATTAAATCCTAAAGTTTAGTACCTTTCTTCATTCAATGCGGAAATTTTTGAAGCAAAAGTTTTTGGCAAACCCATCTGCATTCAGCAACTCATGTTTGGAATGTTCAACAAGGTGTAATGCTTCCACAAATCAGTGTTTTCACCAAACAACCTGTGCCTGAGTGGTCTATTGGTCTGTCGAAATTCTGTGTGATGCATATATATTCACTTCCAGCTCCAGACCTGTTTAACCTGAATCACACAAGTTTGTCCTTAGAAAATGTGGTACTGCCATGGGAGAACACTTCCAGCTGGAATTTGCTAATTTACATTGTTCCTGAAAGCTATCAGGCAGAACGGCAGTTATATTTACATATTTTCATCATTGTTGGCTTTTAAACCAAGTTTTTGTCATTGGTTAGATCATATTGCTATTAGGGCTTGTGGGTGGGTTACAAAAATTGAAAAACACCTGTACTTTGTTTTTAGATGTTTGAAAGGTAACTAACAATTGTTTCAGGTTCTTAGTAACCTATAGCATTACAGTGTGAATATATTTTACGTCATTGTCCATTTTTTTACAGGCAGTATAAATTTTCTTTTTGCGGATTGTGAAACTTTCTCCCACCCTCTCCATCATCTCGGAAAAACTGTAAGAGACTGCCCCCTAGTGGCAATTGATTCATTCAAACACATGTATCTTTTCCCGAAATTTGAAGATATTAGGTAAGTTTAGTTATATTACCTTAATTAAAGAACCAAATTGTGTTGTTTGCTTGTGTTAAATGGGTTTTATCAATTTTTGGAGTCCCAGATGCAAAAAGTAGCAAGGTTATAACTATAAAAACGAAAGTTTGCTGTTATTGATGTTTAAATTAGGTTAATACCACAATATACCAGCAAATACTTACCAAGTACACATAATAACCAACAGTCACATAATAACCAAGTATGTTACACGGCTGGTCTAAAGAGGAATTATTAGAATTTATTTAGTAAATCACATTGAAACACAACAACCACATGGCATAGTGTTGCATGATTGATATAGTTGTTCTGGTCCAATGTGGTTTGAATTTAAGGATATTTTGACTAGGTGGTGGTTGTGCCTTTATTTATTTTGCTTTTTTTGTTCCTATTTTGACATCATGTTCTCATATAACATGTAACAACCCAGTTTAGCAATATCAGTCATTATGATGGGCTGCAGATATTCACTTATCAGTTAACAGATCACTGAATTGTCAGTCGTTGATACTTTGTGGTGTGTGCATTTTTTGAATAGATTTGTTGTACAATTTTTTAAATATTGTATTTTAAACAGCGGTGTTTTGTTCAAACTAAAACTAAGGACATGGCATGCATTAGGAACTCTCAAAAAAAGCTGCCAAACTTCCCCTTAAACTGTTTGTTTACGATTTCATACCCAAACGTGTCAAGGGTTCGGTTCAACCAGTTAATGGCACTCATTGCGTTACTGGTGACGTGGCATGCCAGGGTTGCGTTGCGGTTGTTTACGTTTAAATATGAGTCAATTGATCAGGTTGTCGTGCAAGTTGAAACCCGCAAATGATGAAATCTGAAATGAGGTTTCTTAACATGCGCGCTGAAGGCGTTTACCATAAACGGTTTAGGAAATCGTTCCAAGGAACAGAAGCGGTTCTAATATAACTTGAAACATTTATGTATTTACATGGGAACTTCAATATGGGCTACTGACGTATATTTTGCTAAAGAGACTTGTACTGCTGTTTTATTTTGTACAACAACAATATTTTTCTCAATAAAAGTTTAAAGTTTCAAACCACACAGAAAACGATATATGCGTTATTTTTGCAATCTAAGTTGAAACCAAAGTTACAATATACTGTCATCAATCGTCGTGATCAGTACTGGGTTAAAAAGTTGCTTTTTCGTGGCTTGTGTGTTTTTGTTTCCGCTTGCATAAGTCTATTTTGCGATAGCAAACATCCTTACTATGGATAACCTCTCATCTATTTTACCCACCAGCCAACCTGGAAAACTNGCTTAATCCAGTCGAGAGATTTCTGCGTTCACGTTCCTGCTTTGTGGTGGTCAAATCCGCTTGAATAAATCATTAGTAAATTTCATGGAGTTTGTGAAAGCGTTGCGTGAAATCTTGCAAACAGCGAATGCTGTTGTAGAAATGTAATCTATCAAAAAAGTTTAATAATTGTAACCGTAATTTAGTTTTTCATCTTAATATACTAATTATTAAATACATATTATTTTCGAACCTCATTTCCAGTGGGGAGATTTTCGTATTAAATATCGGTTTAAGGTTAAATGGATCCATGGAGTAGAATGAATTTGATGTTATTTCTAAATGATAAATTTTGTAAAATATGTGACGTAAAATATTTCCCATGACCGGAAGTTTCCCGTGGCTTTAAGCCAGTTGAATAACACGTAACATTTTAACGATAGACAAGACGTTGTTTGAAGATACTTTACCATTTGTTCAGTTTTAAGCATGATCTCTGTTGGTGTTTTGAGGTGCCTTACTTTGCTTGTTTGACCGCTGGTGAGTTTAACACCTGTTTGGATCTCGAAGCTGACGATTTTATTAACTCTAATCATGTTGCGTTACAGAGTGGCTTCCATGCACAACTGCCCAAGGAAGTGCTCGAAAAAGCTAAGGCAGCTCTAGAAGTAAGTTGCCCTTTGGTTATGAGGCTACACAGTGTGTTGATTGTATGCATTTTACTGCGACCTTGTACCAGGAAGGCGAAAGGGGTCATGAACCCCCAAATTTTTAAATTTTACATGAAGGTAGGCTACTCCTGGAAAAAGTCTCTTGAGTTTGATTGCTCCCCCCCCCCCAAAAAAAGAGGAAAATAATAATTTTTTTGGCTCCTATTCTGCTTCCATATGTCTGATGCTTCCCTAAGGAAGAAATTGCTTTTTTTAACCGTAGCTCAAATGCAGACTCCGAAATTCCCGAACATTTTTCTAACAATAAATTTTGTTTTCCTAGGCTACAATGCTCACTCTGGAACCCGGAATGAAACTATCTGACATACCAAACCTAAAAAACACAATAGAAATTGAAAAACCCGTAATAAGTGAACCTAAAAAGGTGGTGTCAAAGTCCTCCCCTATTGACGACACTACTCCGCCGGAACCGAAAGAAACAAGTGTTGAATCGATATTCGTTAAAATGAAACCAAGCGAGCACCGATATACGATTTTGGATCGGGATGAATTGTAATTTAGCAACTTGTAACGATGAAATTTTCCAGTTGTGTCTAACATGTGTCATAGTGAATTCAGAGAAAATATTTATTCTTGCCAATGGGTTGTGTGGGAAATAAAATATTTTGCGTGCTTAATACAAAAAACTTGTGTTGATTAAAAGGTTTGCATAAATCCACGGCCCTACTGTTACAAGGACGTTGGCCCTAATCTCGCCCGAAACAAACAAAGGTCTTTGTTCTAAGCTTCCTGTTTTTTGTCTTGATATTCTTTAACGAAAATACATTCGGAGATTTTTTCATGCCATGGTTTTGAGCACTCTTACGTTATTATACTTGATAAAAGTAACTAATAAAAACAAAATACCGGAGCTACCATCCATTCTACTCTACAAACAGCAACTCTGGATTATGCTGAATATGGCACTTTGTGTGATGCTACATTGCGTAACGTTTTCTATGTTGAAAACACGAATGAGAACGAGACCTGACTGATTAAGCAATGTTTTCCAGTGTCAATTAGCACAACCTCCTTTTATCATGTGTAGCTCGACCAAAGTTTGTTGGAAAAAAACTTGAAAATAAAACTAGCTAGACCTTTGGCGTTCTACTCAAGTTTAGCAAATAAACATTCAACTTCTTCACCCGCGCCCTGCTATATGTGTAAATGCTCCCGAGTTATTTAGTGTTATGTGACGCGGCCTTGGAAGACTGTGGGCACCATACTAAACGAAGGATGAAACTAATGGAGTGTCCTAGAAAAGGATGACAGTACGGCACGTTTTGAGTTGTGTTTTCCACGTATCTCTGTACGAACGTCGTGCAGTACCTTTTGATAATGTTTGCTGCGTACGGTCGGGATTTGATAACAAATGACTATATTCTTCGTCTTATAGCCCAGAATAGAGTAACCACACCTGGATTTATATTATTAATTCAATGTTTATTGCGAAAAGTATAAACAAAAATACAACATTAAGTGGCAGTGTTTAGTTCGATAGGCTTGTCAGGAGCCGTAACGCTAAAAACGTATCCTTTAACTTTTCTAAAGACTTTCTCAAACACGTCGGAATAAAGCAACGGGTTCACAACGCTGTTAATAGGGAAAAGAAAAACCGCAGTGACCACGAACAAACTGTGTGAAAATTCAGTGGGTAATGCCAATTGTACATAAGATGCTACACAGATGGGTAACCAGCAGATGAAGTTTGCTATGACCAGCTTTGTGACCCGCTTTTGCATCACCCGCATGTGTTTGCTACTTTGGTTGCTTTTCAAATCTTTTTTCACAGATTTTTTGTAAATCATAAAGTAGGCGATCGCGACGTAAGTGAACGCAAACATGTTTATCGTCACCAGCAACGTGGGATACTGCCATCCGTTGTCAGTGATGGGCGTGAAAAAATGCGGAACACAAAGACTGTTTTCGCTGTAAAATCCAAACCGTCCTTTACTGGCAAACGGTCCTGGGCTTAAATACGCCTCGTAGCTATGTAGTGTTGTAATCGGTAAAAATCTTGCTGGCTCTGTTATCAACTGTAGTGTACGGACGAGGTGAGGTAGCTGGGTGGAGCGCACAATAGGCGAAATGAAGTATTTTCCTGGGATCCATAACCCATCAACAAAAAGGTTTGGGTCCATAGATGGCACTGCTGATATCACTATAAAGCCGCACCAAACAGTCACAAGACAAACAACGATCCAACGTAGCCGGGCTGACATTGCTCTGATGGGGTAGTACACAGAGTATAAGCGTTGCGAGGTCATTATAACAAGTGTAAAGAGCGACACTTGTGCCGAAAGAGCAGCAAAGGAGCCTATGCTCTCGCACGTGACGCTTGTTACCCAAGCAAGTTCGACAAGACAATACTTTCCGGAAAATTCCACGCTCTTGATGCCGACTATAAGTAAATAAACGGACATCATCGCATCAGCCACGTTTAAGTTCAAAATCAAATACTGATTTCCTTTTGACAACGTAGACTGTTTAGTTTCGCGTAAGGACTTTAGGGTGTACACAAAAACTGTTGTGTTTCCAATAAGACCGATGATGGCCATTATCCAAAGCCAGGCTTTGATTCCGACATTTTTAATCATTTCGTAGCGCGAGGAATACAGATTTGTATCCAATGATGGCGGGCATTCGTCGCTTCCGTCGGAGCAGTCATCATAGCCGTCGAACATGTAGGAGAGTGGCACTGACAGTGGATTTCCTGATACGCAGTAGAAACGTTCCGTGCAATTAACTTCATCTGATCCGTCCAGGCAGTTTCGGACACCATCGCAAACCTTTTCGTAAAAACATGGAAATTGAAATTGATTAATTTCTTCCTCGTAGGTAAACGACTAACAAGAAACGTATTGCGTTCACAAGGACTATTTGGGCCAGCATTTTTCTGATAAAAATAATGAACAGAACCGTGCTTAGTGTTCCAAAAAATGCACTTCTTAACTTACTTTCCAGTTATCAATGCTTATCGGATTTCCACCACTGCAGTAAAACCTGGCAGGACAATTTGTTTCTTCCTGTTGAATCCGGGGGTTGCATGGCGTCCATATTCCATCACATATGTCCCATACATAAAATGTTACATTTGAACTTGAATTTCCCGCGCACTGAAACGACCGGTTACCGTTCGATGAGTAGGTAAGGGCAACCGAACAGAAGGCAGGGACGCTGTTACAGTTGGAACTGCATTCGTCGGAAAGGTCGGCGCATTCTGGAATGCCATCACAGATAAATGCATTGATTGTTGTGAGGTTATAAGACAGACACCTAGGTAAAAAGAAATAAAAGCGTTAAAGGTGCATCGACATGTGTCGTTGGAAGTTAAGTGCAAGTATGCCCGGGAGAGGACCATTGATTTGCTACAGATTTCAAAAGTTACCGTAAGACGAGAGATGTTATGGCCGGGATTTGTGTGAAAATCTATCGGTACTATTTTGTGCCTCATGTTTTAATTATTATTTGTTAACCTTGCAAAAAAATTTAAAGACCAATTCTTGTCAAATGTATAGCCGCCAAGATAGCCGAATGGTTAGCGGTTGAGAGTTCTAATTTTGTCTCGGTCGCTTGTGTTTCTTTGAGAAAGATACCTTAGCGGCAATGCAAACCAGTGGAACCCAATTGGTTGACCCAAATTGAAGTCACCAACTTCAAAAATATAGAGAAGATTAAAATGATTTAACGAAACTGAAAAGAGGCAGGTAGCTCCAAGGTGGACTTATTGTGCACATAATGTATTCCGGCATTGTTCCGCCTCACGAGGATAAAAATGAAACAAACAAACAAATTCTCGAAAACAGTAATGTTTTCCTTTTGGGGATTTGTCCCTTTTACAAAATGGAAGCAAAATGAAATTGGGTCGCTATTATTTCTTTCACCGAGCGAAATTAACTCAACTCAACTCAACTTATAACTCAACCCAACTCATTTTCCTTGGTACCTTATTGTGTGTAATTCGTGACCAAATACCTTTTTATACTTTTCGCCGCCGTGTGTCTGCAGTACCGCTCATCCAACATATCAGCGCAGTCAATAGTTCCGTCGCAAACCTTAGAGTGTGGCACAGTCCTGGTGTTGTTGTCGCAATAGATCACCTGACCGTAGGTCATGTGATTACAGAGCGTTTGTGCGTTTGTGACGTCACACAGGCACTCGTCAGAGAGGTCGGGGCAGTCGATAACTCCGTCACACATCTGCAGGAAGAGTTCTCTATTTTTAGCCTGTTTATTTCGTTCAAACTGGGGTTTTCCAATTTCGGAACAATGAGCTCATGAGGCATAGATGAGTAACATTCGGCTGGGTAAATATATTTCAAGCGTCCAAGTGATTATAGGAATTGCGTCAAGCGCTACAAAAATATAGAGGAATCGTTGTTTTGCAAGTAACCTGTTTCCTTGTTGATTTAAATTGTTTTGAAAAAGGAGGATAAACTGTGACGGACGTAATGTTAAGAAAAGAAACAAAAACTTGTTTTGTTATCGATAATATAATCCTTAAACTCATCATCAGCCCGCCAATAGTTAAAATAATCCTAATTTCTGTAATGAGTTGCAACGCAATTATACTTAATAAATCCCCTCGTGTTCTTTTAACATCCGGCACTATGTCACAAAACACATTCCCCAAAAATGAGTACATAAAAACATTCCCCCCACCGGCTTGCGTAACAAACATGAGACGTAAAGCGGCCGTAAAAATTCCCCTGAAGACGTCCTGCTTACGCACGACTGGCTCTGGGTTTAGACACAAACTACACTGTCCCCTAGTAACCTCTTTCCGGTTTACGTCACAATGCCTAGCTAGGGAGAAATAAACAAGTGAATCACTAGTGAAGGGTATTGTTGTTGACGACTGTCACACCACGAATTGTTTTTTATGTACAGAAGTCAACGTGTATGGAAATTTTTTGTCCAACAATTATTGGCATCAAATTTCGCGACTGGGTTGGATAGAATTTCCCCAGACTGAACAAAAAAAAAATAATGACACAGACCGCTAATTTGTAACCGGGTAAATGCTGACATCATATTTTTTAACAAACTTTCAAGTGGCACAACCCTCTGCAAAGAGTTGGAAAAAGTGTATCCTTGCTGCATCCTGTCGTGTTTTTTAGACAGCTTTTCCCTATTCTTAATCAAAGCCTTTGAAAATCGAACACCTGCAAGCGCATGACAAAAAGATACATGAACTGTTTTTAATTTTCCCACCTGTTGTGACGTCAGAGTGACGTTAGCAGTGATGCACTTTTTACACGTGGGCACTCCTCGTACAACTTGACACAAATCAGCACCATCGGTGCACTGGGACGCGTNGTCGATAACTCCGTCACACATCTGCAGGAAGATTTCTTTATTTTTAGCCTGTTTATTTTGTTCAAACTGGGGCTTTCCAAGTTCGGAACGATGAACTCATGGGGCATAGATGAGTAACTTTCGGCTGGGTAACTATATTTCAAGCGTCCAAGTGATTATAGGAATTGCGTCAAGCGCTGCATTAAAAAATATAGAGGAATGGTTGTTTTGTAAGTAACCTGTTTTCCTTATTGATTTAAATTGTTTTGAAAAAGGAGGATAAACTTTGACGGACGTAATGTTGAGAAAAGAAACAAAAACTTTCTTTGTTATCGATAACATGATCCTTAAAATCATCATCAGCCCGCCAATAGTTAAAATAACCCTAATTTCTGTGATGAGTTGCAACGCAATTATATTTAATAAATCCCCTCTTGCTCTTTTAACATCCGGCATTATGTCACAAAACACGTTCCCAAAAATGAGTACATAAAAACATCCTCCCCATCGGCTTGCGTAACAAACATGAGACGTAAAGCGGCTGTAAAAATTCCCCTGAAGACGTCCTGCTTACGCACGACTGGCTCTGGGTTTAGACACAAACTACACTGTCCCCTAGTAACCTCTTTCCGGTTTACGTCACAATGCCTAGCTAGGGAGAAAGAAAACAAGTGAATCACTAGTGAAGGGTATTGTTGTTGACGACTGTCACACCACGAATTGTTTTTTTATGTACAGAAGTCAACGTGTATGGAAATTTTTTGTCCAACAATTATTGGCATCAAATTTCGCGACTGGGTTGGATATAATTTCCCCAGACTGAACAAAAAAAAATAATGACACAGACCGCTAATTTGTAACGGGGTAAATGATGACATCATATTTTTTAACAAACTTTCAAGTGGCACAACCCTCTGCAAAGGGTTGGAAAAAGTGTATCCTTGCTGCATCCTGTAGTTTTATTTTTGACAGCTTTTCCGGATTCTTAATCAAAGCCTTTGAAAATCGAGCACCTGCAGGCGCATGGCAAAAAGACACATCAACTGTTTTTAATTTTCCTACCTGTTGTGACGTCAGAGTGACGTTAGCAGTGATGCACTTTTTACACGTGGACACTCCTCGTACAGGTTGACACAAATCGGCACCATCGGTACACTGGGACGCGTTGTCCCTTAGCAACCGCTGTGGCAGCACGCAAGTG
>QXVZ01022086.1:0-10153 GCA_008931825.1 Phallusia fumigata | reverse complement strand
TTTTTATCTCAATCACGCATAGCACGTCTAGAAAACCCCAAACAAACCCGGAGACAACGTAAATGTCGGTGACCCAACATAGAAACAAACAATATTTCGACACTACTTAGGCGACAGTCTCAACCCATATACGCATCAACATTGTTGACACTGTAATTTTTACAAACACTGTACTACGCGCTATCTTTTTGCTGCGACTTTTACGTCACAGACGCGATTCATTGCAAACAAAAGCCCCAATGTGACGTCACAAGACAAGGATGGCGACCGGTTCAATTGGGTTTAGCGCAGATCGAGTGAAACAGGTTATCAGGGAATCGTTAAGTTCGGATTATGATGCAACAATGGCCATTGTGACAAGGTTATGCAGAGGTCAGGGGCTTCGGTAGCTGCAAGCTATTGGTTAAAATGTGCTCTATTCGCGTTTCAAACTATGTATTGTTTCATGTACACTGACAGTTGCACCCTAAAAAACGTTTGCATACGTATTTTTTTAGTGTGCGGACATGCCCTTTTGCGAACCAACGCAAATTATTAATAGATGTTTTAAATCGAAAATAAGATCTGACCCCACAGCCCAAGCAATTCCAGCCTTTGTCTTGTGACGTCACGAGTCTTGACCAATAAAATCAACAGCCGCGTACCCATACTGGGCCTGGGGGTTTTCGACCACGGGAAATTCCCTGCTAGGGGGGATTGTGTTTTGGCAAGAAGGAATTTTGTTCAAAATGTATTTGATTTAAATCAATTTTTTTATTCATTGATCAAAATATTATTCCAGAGCTTACACCGATAATTTTGTAGTAATAAACGTCAAGAGTTTAAAAAGCAAAAAATTGGAAAAGGCTCCGTTTCTATTCTTTACATACTGGTATAAATATATTAGTCACAATCTAAATTTCCGTGGTTTAGCTTTGAATATCAGTTCAAGGCGTCTATGGAATAAAAAATATTAAGAAACATTACTTTAAGTCACCAGAGGACTCGGCTTATTTCTTATCTATCCATGCGCGCGCAAACTTGCAGTCCTGGCCATTATTACAATAGCTGGCACGTTTCCGCAACGTCCGGTTACAAGCGACTGGAAAAGGTCGGCGGTTGCGCAAGAGTCGGTCAGTTCAAATGCCAAATGTCGCTACATTGAGGGGATTCCCCGCCGCCGCGGACTCGCTGGCAGACCTGAAAGAAAGAAGGCGCCCCCCGTGTGTGGCGTTATGAGTCTTCGTAGAGGGCCGGGGGCGGTCATTTGCTTTCGCCGGGTTTGGAAGACGCTTTTACCGCAAAAGGTTGCTACAGATTGCAGCGTAAGGTGCAGACGCATACGAAACAGAATAGTAAATACAATTCTTGCTTCAACATGTAGAAATTTCAAAAGGTTTTAGACAGAGCGTTCACGTAAGAACTGCAACAGTTTCAAACCTGCAAGTTCTTGTAGCTTTGAGACTGATGTTACCGGAAGTATAAGCAACAAGCATGTGCAGTCAAACGCGGTGGCAATCTTTTTATTTTATTACGCAGAGCAGGACCCTTTTTAAAGTTTGACAATTGGCCATTTCGAGCACAAGCACTTAGCTGTTCATGGGCTGGGTCAAAATGGCAAAATGCCCCCAGAAAAAAGGGGCCTAACAGCTTCTGACACTCTGGCGCGGTCTCATCTATCGTTGTTCCGTAAAAGACATCCATTTACTAAATTTAGCTTGTCAAATAGGTCGGTCAAAAAGCCTCTTCCAAACGGGCTAAATGTGCCCTTACTCAGTTCTGCACGAGGCACGGTATGAAAGATTAAAGAAACAATTTACTCTTGGCTGTCAAGCATTGATGCAGGCTGAAAATCGAAACGACAGGCGCATGCAAAGCCACCGACCCTAGGCACCGGGCGCATCAAAATCGATAGACAGGATATTAATTCACAGCGGTCCACCATTGTTGACCAGACCCCGTAGGAATTACCTTGCGATCATCCGACTAGAGTCAACGCGGCTTACAGATATTTTTGGTATGTGCTAGGGTGATTGGAATGATTAACATTTAATTCTCGAAGCTCATGTGCTCCAGAAACGATTTATAGGGTATTGATCTTTCGTGAGATGTAAATGTGCAATTTAAAGCGTCCAACCTGGGAGATTTGATAAACGTCATTTTTAACCTCAATTGATGGACGAACCTTGCTATTTTTGTAAGTTATTGATTCCTTTCAAACCAACGCACTGTACGCTTAGAGCTATGTCGATTATGTCCTGGAAAACGAGCGGATTGCATGTAAATATCTTCAGAAAATTTTAACACTTTGTTTGATCCATTTCTTAACAAAACAGTTTAGATTTTAGATAGCAAATTTCTCAATGAAGTGATTACAAGCGTAAGGGTTTTCCGTTGTGCTGCAGGTGATAGGGTCTTGTGAAAGTAAGCTTAGAAAATCAGCAAATTGCTTATGAACGTCTTCGGATGACTTCGAACTCCAATTCATCCAATTTTCCCGTTTCAGATTGTGTGTCGATATTACAGGTTTTTTTGTTGTCTTTGCAGGTAACAGGTTTTTAAAAAGTAGAGGCAAAAACCAAATGACCCTGGATTTTAAAAGTGAAAAAAAGTTTAGGGATGACGTCATCCTCTGGGATTATTCCAAAGGTAGAAGTTTACAATGGAAGTCAATACAATGGCGGATGGAACGCGACAGCATCAGGTAAAGTTACATTTGTTGCTGCCTAATCAAACGTCGTCTGCATTAAAATACGCTGTTTGCGATAGTCAGCGGCATAGTAAGTCAGTTTTTGACAAAGAAATTACGAAAAACACTTAAAACACTTAGCCAAAAAAACTCATAGCAGCTTTTGAATCCGTCAGTCCAGAACAAAATACAAAAACTTTTTTCTCACATAGTATTTCGTACTAAGCTGCTGTGTACCATTAGATGTAACAAAATGAAAGGAAAAAACCTGGGTTAATGCCAAGTATTCTGCCAAGAATCAACTTGTGTTAATGCCAGATTTCTTACGATGTCACGCATTTTTTAAGCAACAATATAATAGGCACCGTTTTTTTGGTCCTTAAAAACGTTGCCCATTTCAACTTTTCCACAAAGTATGTTGGAGTGATCAACTTTGACAACTTAGGAAGATAGCGCTTGCTAATTCTCGTGTCCCAACTTAAGACTTAGTTCGACTTCTGCTCATCATTATACGATGTCCAGCAGATTCGGCCAAGCACCAGGCACCAAAAATGGCGATACTCGGTACAGAGTACTCGGGTACTGGCGCAAATCGGCCCATCCCTAATAAAAACCAATTCACCAGTTTTGAGCTTGTGATATGAATCAGATTTACCCAAGGGCGTTTCTAATTCGTTGACTGGCGGAAACAACTGGAGTTTTAATTGTGTTATCATCACAAACAGCCGACACCTGCAGTTTTTACCTTAACCTTCCAGTAGAGAACACTTCTGTTGTCAAAGCGGGAACATAAGTAAACATCGGTTTCGACAGGTTCAACAAGCACACGACGCTCACTGCGTACAAGCATCACACCGTCACTTAGTTAGCCTAGAAACTGCCATGACGAGTTGTGTTTGCCAAATATCAAGTAATTGCGACGGGTCGTAAGCTTCAAACCACGCATCTTTTAACTTGTGAAATTTGGAAGAGTTGCAAGTTTGGTTATTTCAGTGGTATGAAATTCAACTTTCATTACATCGTTTAAATGCATATTCACTACATACAAGTTCTCTGGCAGTTATGTTTTGCTTTACAAGTCATTCATTCTTTGCTCTTAACGAAAGATATGGATATTTCGCAGAAAACTGTAGACATCGCCAGTACAGGTCTATTTTAATAAGAAACTGGGGCGGATGGCTTGTACACAAACATTTAAGGTTACATTGTTAAAATGTCTTTCCAGCTGTGCGAAAACGGTTTTTACCAGCCAGTTTGCTTTTTCGGTATTTTATGCTGCGAAATGTATTTTTGGATTTAACTTAGTGATTTATGGTCTCAAGAAAAATTGCGCGACAATGCTGCCCCAAGCCGTTGCAACGCGTTGCATTAAGCAAAATTAACGTCGCCGATTTTTTTAATGATTAATCAAACAAAAACGTCTTAGAAAACAAAATTGCATCAAGGCGGGCAGATAAAGGAATATTTATAAACCCAACCACATAAAGTGTTGTTTACCACAAGCAAAAAATGTGCAAGAACGGTGGCACAAAAAATTGGGTAAAAACCCAGCACCCATAGCACTTGCAGCCAGCCGAGAAATGTCACGTTCACCCAACAAACTGGGTGTCATATAAAAACGTCTTCTTGTCGCCTTAGCATTAATCTTACCGGCTCAGCTAACGACGTGTGCTTACAAGAACTTAAGATCTGACTCCAGACGTGACAAGGACGCTCTCTGAGATTTGAATAACACTTGAACAGAATTTGTCGAGCTCTCAAACGCCTCGTTGTTACGTAATACCCACGTCATAACGGTTTCTGACTGAAAGGGGGATTTTGTTTTTTGAGGAGCTTTAACAAAAAGTTGAGTTCGGAAATATGGAGAATGACACAAGTCGGGATAGAATTAAATCCTAGCTACCCAGGGGAAAATTAGGATTAGATTTGTAATCAAGCTGCGATGTAATTGAGACCGCAGCCAATGATTTCTCGTTAGCATCAGTTTCTGTGTTGCTTTACAAATGGCATTACAAGCCCACATACTAAACCACTGGCAAATTACGAAAAGTTATGTTATACGTTGCAACATTTTTCAACCACTGTGGCACTTTTTCCATGAAATAATTGGCACATCTAAAGCGGGTTGCCAAGCGCGTTTGGTGCAGCCAACCATGAAGACGTGTTGTAACTAACCCATAGCGACATGTCGTTTGTTTAAACGTTATTGAAAAAAGTACACCCGTAACTAATTGATACATCCCGTAACTAATTGTTTGCATTTTGAACACGTGACAGACACAACGCCATCCGATTGGATGGCGCTAACTGGTGTGGCTGTGGGCGTGGTCGTCGCCGTTCTTGGAATATTCGGAAACAGCGTAACCATTGAAGCGTATCGACGCAACCGAAAACTTCAAACTTCTTTCAATCATTTGATCACAAACTTATGCGCCGTCGACCTCGTGTTTTCAGTCTTGGTAAGAAAAAAATTTTTTTTTATTTAGACCGTTGGAAAGTGATAAAAAGTAAAGTTTTCTTCACTACTTTGGTTAATTCACGTTTTATGGCAGGCCTGGGCACTGTAGTATACGGTCCCACTGGCAGCCCTCGGTTGACTCTGGCCAGCACGTTTAATCTAATTTGAAATCACAAAAAAAAAACATATTGAATTTAATTAATGACATTTGTTGTAGGGCGACCACATTGTTTTCATTAATCGGCCATAACATATACAGCCTTACTAGCTTTTTTTGGCCGGCCGTTCACAGTATTTTCTGTTTCTTACGTGACCCCATAAAAATATTCCCCGGTCCTAAATAGCTTCATCTGTTCATTATTATACGTGTGTGCGTGTTTTCAATCATGGAATAATCTCTCGGGCGTTCACATGAGAAAGCAGAAACTACGTAATCATTTTTTATGTAATTGTAAGCTTAACACGCAAAGCGTAATGCCACAACAGCATCGGTAACAACGTTCAGGCTGTACAGACAAACCAGGCTTACAGTGGGATTCGAACCCACGACAGAAGCCTATCTGGCGCTGGCGCTCCACCAATCAAGCTGCGCAGACTCTTTCGCTCTTTCATTCAACACTGACGCCGACCTCTTTAATTTCAAAGACTTTTGTACATCTGCCCACAGGTGATGCCAATGATCTTGCCTCTGGTGGCAACAGGGGAGGACATATATCCTCGGCATCTCTGCACAGCTTTGGGATACGCGTACTACTGGACTCTCTCGTCATCCGTGATTAACTTGGTTTTCATCGCTTTCAACCGATACGTGGGGATCGTGCATTCTTCCAAGTAAGTGGGGATGTTGGGATGAAAATGTAAAGATCACGTTTGGCAAGGTTATACCGATAAACGTAATGGCGAACTTGACGGAGAACTTCATAGTAAACCTATCTAATTGACTGTATGTGAGGTTCTTGCATTATTGTAGTGAAAGTGAGTTACAGTGAAAAGGAACAGTTCCACTCTTCAAATTTGACTTTTAAACACTTTCATTTCTCCAAAATAAACAAAACACAAGCGGTACACCAAAACTTTGCGACTCCAGAGAAAAGGTTTCGTGAACCCCAAGGGTTCAAGCTACGCGCAAACTCAATTTGCGTTTTTTTTTCTAAAATTTACGCATTTCGGATTTTTTGCAGCATACTCATTTTCTCAGTGTAAAAATAAACACAGCGCGAAATGGAAAAGCTTTGGTAATTGCAGCTGGTAAGACGTAAACAAGATTTACGTCAGATTCAGGAACCTATTTACGGCAAGACCAACGGAAGCCAATGGGGATTTTCAAAACATTGCGGATTTCCCCAAAAAAACAATTCGAAGTTGCAGCGAATCCGTGTAAAAATCCTTTTTATTCTCCAAGTCAAAACTAAAACATAAAAATCATATCTTGCTAATGAACAAATCAAGAAAATGCAATTTATAACTGTCATCGCGTGTCCCACTCTTACACCCCCCTCCCCTCTCGGCCATTGTCATTGTTGAATAAAATACGCGCGTGCGCCAAAAAGTGACAACACATTTGTTGCAATTCGTAATGGAAATTCACGACATGAATTATTGATCGCTCGCGAGAATGGGCGAGAAAAAAACTGTCCGGGCCGCGAGACCGTCACACGTTAAACTATGTCGATGCCAATCTTCAGCTTAAACCACCCTTGCGAGTAAAACCGGTCGCTCTAAATCAGGCGGTGACACGAAACCACCTTTGTCGCTATATTCGCGTAACTTTCAGCGTTTATTTTGGGGGCATAGTTTGGCCTGTATATATGTATACATATAGTTGGGACCGCTGGTCTATTCTCGGTTCGCTTTCAGTGTTGATAGGCTTTTCAAGTTTAATGGCATGAGGCAGGTAATGAGAGGGCTTTTCTGGTTCGGAGATGTATGAAGGGATGCATCTATATCGATCGATCCGCGCGCGGTTTCGTTAAAATGATCTGTTTGGTATTAACACAGACCTTCGGACCTGCTGCAACGTTTACGATTGCATTAAGGACGGTTGATCAGTAATGCAAACCTTGCCTGCACTTGACGTATAGATTTTACGTCCTGGCGTAGGCAGTTGTAGCGACCACCATCGAACATTGTGCAAAATTTATCAATAACCGCTCGCAAAATAGCCCAATTCGGTCAATGAGTTCAAAGCTCGCACTGAAGTCAAAATATAACACATGCTTTTGCATGCTGCACACTTTCCCCACGGTTTAGATGGAACAAGTTTCTGAACTTTGAACTTTTAAGCGTTCAAATGAGTCACTTCGTTCGCATCAAAAGAGTCCACCAGCAAGCTTGGTGCATTCAGCCGTTTCGCAGAATCGATTTTATACATTTGCACCGAGCCCCAAATTAAAAACACTCAGCCGAACGCACGAACGCTTTGCTTCGTCATGGTTTCGTCACCAAAATGACCTCACGTGTTGCTTTTTCAAATTTGTTTACGTCATCAATATTCAGAAGTTGCGTTTTTTCTATAAATAAGTCATCATTATTTATGAATGATCGGTGTTTAAGGTTCATGACGTCACCAACATCGTGTAATGACGTCACAAGTGTCCCTAAACTGCCAGCAACGTGACGTGAGCATAGCGTGCGAGCATTACTTGAGAATTTTCGACTCGAGCTAATTCTCTGTGTAACGAATTTCCCGGTGATTACGAGTGGCCGTTATATAAGCTGCAGGTTAAAGTCAGTGATGGGGATTTGGGTGAACGCTGAGCGTTGGGCGAGATGTCATTGCGATAAGACGAGGAAGCACGACATATAATTCTGAGTTTCAAGTCTTAGAGATTTCTATCTGCGGCGATCGATATATACCATTGACGCTTTGGATACAGTTTCGATTTGCAAGGATTCGATTTCCTTGTATTCGAATTCTTGGAATTTGAATTTGAAAAAGGAATAAAAATATATTGCAAGGATTCTAATTACTTTGTATTCGAATCCTTAAAATTTGAAATTCGAATAGGTAAAAATTTATTGCAAGAATACTAAGTACTGTGCATTAGAATCCTTAAGATTCGAAGTTAAAATAGGTGCAAACCACTGCCACGAGTTAAATTCCAAATACTTTTAATGAAAAAAAATCGGAATTCTAGATTCGAAAATGTAGGTTAATTAAGAGTGATTGTGTTTTTCATGTAGGTTAATTAAGAGTGATTGTGAAAGTTGCACCTAACAATACGCGAAGTCCGTAGTGGTGTTGGACCAACCCCCGGCGGAAATCCGAAGGGCATGAAATATTTATAGACGTCGACAAACTATGTGGACGAACTTGAGTGATGTGTTTTGATCAGATTGTGTCGTGCTAGCACATAAAGTCGATAATTCCCTATTAAACTGTGACAACTGTGCAAAAAGCCTTATACGGTCCGTTTTAAAAGCTGTACGTTCGCTCGATTGAAGAGTATTACGCGACTATGACGAAGTTCGGTCATTAAGTTAAAGTTCAAAAGCCCTTTGTATGACGAACGTCGTTTTAATCAAGTTAATACGTTGAGAAAATGATATCCGAGGGCGATTATGTTTGCACTATGAACCTTTTAGAAGATGTTTGAATTGTTTGTGATTGTATGTTTTTTTGTGTTTTTAGGTATCGCAAGATTTTCTCCAAGGATCGGATAAAATGGTGGTTAATCGCAGTTTGGATTTCAGCACCGATTCTCTACCTTCCCTTCCTGATATGTAGGTAGATTCTTAATTGCTAGATTTACAGTTAATGGCCAAAACTTTACAGCGTTTACGCAAAAAAATCATTTATATTGTGATAAATAGTTCCCTCTTAACTGGTTAGGGGGGCATAAGACAACATATTTTACTAACATCACGTTTCTCAACTTCAACGCATTTTAGAAGAGATTTGAAAAGTTCGAATACATGCACGTTTCAAACTATAACCAGTAAACATCATTACTGAGAAAGTAAAAATTGCTAAAATTTTACGTTATGGGGAGCTGTGGGTGAACAGATGGGTCTACTGCGGTCAAAAGGTACAGCGCATATCCTCAAATGTATTATTTTTCCAACCTAAAACAAATGAACAAATAAATTTTCTTGGCCAAACTAAAGGAACAAATTGGCGTTAGACAAAAAACAGTGTGAAAATAAAATGCGTCCCTTTTGGAAGGGAACCCTTAAATATCTGCATTTCAAAATGCAACAACAAACAGGGCCAAGACAGTAGGCGTTTTTACATGCAAATAACACAAACAGCAGTGTGCAGCCTATGATCTGCAAATCACCGAATCTTGCAAATCCAAAATTCCTGCGCCGACTTCCGTGACAACGGAAAATAAAAAGCGGCTGACAGCTTCCTTTTAATGTTTTAAAACGTTTTCAATCATTTTGCGCTGCGCTCGTGGTTAGCGGAAGTTGACGTTTGAATAAAAAAACCGCACATCCGCTGAATATCAAAATGCTACGATTGCATATTTTGCATGCACCACAGCTCTCCGCANGAAGTTGACGTTTGAATAAAAAAACCGCACATCCGCTGAATATCAAAATGCTACGATTGCATATTTTGCATGCACCACAGCTCTCCGCATTTTCAAATTGTGAAGTTAAATCTTGTGCAAAATAAAAAAACGGTTGCCAGCACGCCACGAATTTTCTAGTGTGTACCGTTTGTAACAAAACAACGTACAACTTAAATTCCTACAGTGGAAATTTTTCAGCTGAGTTTCTTTCGCTTGGTGGAAGAAATCATAGCTACACAATGGCAGTTAAAGTTCCAATGTTTGTATCTTATGACAGGTGGTGGTACTAAGCATAAAAATTTGCTCATTGTAAAACAGTATCGGGACAGTATCAGATTTTCCAGTATTTGTTAATTTTGGAACGTTGAATTCTGAGTGGCACTTTAGAAAACATACGAAAACTACAAGATTTTGCAGAAATTTTCAACACAAATAAACATTTCTTCCTTCTCGTTAAAGCCCATGAATAATGCCAAACTAAACCACGTATTTCGGTCAAAAGCTAACAAA
>QXVZ01022083.1:0-16930 GCA_008931825.1 Phallusia fumigata | reverse complement strand
GGTACATTTTAGGCAAATGAGTTTAATATTCTGACCTACATGTGGTCATGAACTTGACCTGCTTCATTATTGCGAATCCTTTTACTAAAGATGGTTTGTTGTAACCCAATCCAAACAATATTTTAAATCTTCTAATATTTTTTGCTTGCATTCACTTGTTAAATTTGTAGAAGTTACACTATAGACAAACACTCTCATTGTTATTACTTATGGTTTATCTTTGTTTATTCAAGCTTCCCAACACATAAATCGTGTTGATACGACAAATAGAATATGTCCAAGAAACGTTAATACAAGTCAGCAATGCATGTCATCACAACAAATTAATTTGCTATAATTCGCGCTCATCGGATGAAATTTAATCGTTTCTTCCTTGAAACGAATCCATGCTGTCCAAGATCCCGAAAGCTGATCCCGAGTACAAAGTGGATATGGCTGGCACAAGTCTAAAATGAAAAAATATTACCACCCCCAAAAACATTAAACAAATCATCTTCCGTTTTGTTTTTACAAATAAAGTGGTTAGCGCGACTGCCTTGTACTCGCAAGGTTGTGGGTTCTAATCCTATCTCGGTCGCTTGTGTTTCCCTTAGCAAGAAATTTAAGCGGCATTGCTCCAACCCAGTGGACCCGATGTGTTTACCCAAATTGTAGTCACCTACTTCAGAAATCGAATAAATTGAATGACCAAACGGAACTAGTTAGTTCGACGGTGGACTCATTGTGAGCAAAATGCATTCAGGCGTTGTTCCACCCACAGCCTCTAAGCATATTGCATCAAAAAATATTGTTTTCCTGCGGGATAAGCTATTTTTATTTTGCCCCATCTAAGCTTACCCTCTCATATAATGCAGAAAATAAATAAAGCGAGGCATGTAGATAACATCCCGGTCTCTTAGAACAGCTTCGACAATCTGCTCTACCGCATCGTCGGTCTTCACCATCGGCACAAACCTGAAATACAAGTACAAGTTTATATGTTGGACATAAAACTATGTTGTTTAAACCTTTTTCGACTTTGACATCGCAAACTACAACACTGCTGTAGTGAAGAAAGAAGTCATGCTTCTAATAATCACACAAATATAAAGTTAAACAGTTTGTGACGTCACTATCTTGCCATTTCCCATCGGAAGAGTTAGATGTACTAACGGCAGAGGTTTCAACCACGGTTGCGAGGATGCTAAATCATTGGGGTTGGTTATAAAGATACTTTCTTACATCTATAACACTCAAGGACCAATATTATTTTCACGGAAATTGCAAAAGAGAATGCGAGAACTGAAATCATTGTCTTACGGGGTTCCAACTCCTTTAAACATTCCTGTATCGATGTAATACGGACAAACCAGTGTAGTTTTCACTCCGGTTGTTTTACTGTGTTTCAATTCCATGTAGAGTGCGTCGGTTAAACCAACAGCGGCAAATTTGCTGCGAAATGTAAATAGATACATTTTAATGTCTTCCAAGCGCTTGGTGAACAGGTCAAGGATGTTAAAGTGTAATTTACACCACGTTGTGTGTCGTCTTAACAAATCCCGATCTGATTTTTAGTCGAGCGCCTTCGACCAATCGACCTGGAGCTGCTATAATAGAGCGTTCGCTCTAGGCTATAATGCTCCATCTTGTGGCGACCTTGTCACATGTATAAACGTTTATTGATGCCAAGAGTAAAATGCCAAGAGAAGTTTGACGGAGCAGATCAAAAAATTGCATTTTGATTCGAATATCAAAGGACCTTATGCATTTATTCGATCGAGTTTTCGGCTATACTGTTTGGTCGAAAAACAAAAGCGTTTTTACGGCAATATTAGGACTCAAACACTTTAATTTACAATTTTACAATTTAAGTGTCCATATTTCTATTGAAAATTTGAGGGCACGCGTTTACCAAATAAATAAAACTGCTGTTTAAACGTAAATTGTGTGCTGAAATGTTTGAGTCCTAACTCTTAATAATGCCATAAAAACGCTGAAGTTTTTCGCGCAAAGTTGTGTTTTGCAATTAGAACATCACATGCTTGATGTTTATTGTCCGACGTTTCGATAAAAAAGCAACAAATACCTCGCCGAGTAGTCGCATTGTCCTGGCAACCCGAAAATCCCCGCCCCGCTCGCTATTGTGACCACGTGACCGTAGTTTCTGTCAATCATACTCGGAAGAAAAGCCTTCAAAGTCTATAGGACCAAAGAAGTCAGTTAAGTCATTGGCACGAATCAATGCAAAATTTGGGGGACTTAGGTGATATATTTTTTTAATGACGTCATTAGTACGTAAATCCATTACGTCACAACTCACTTTTTCGGTGACGCAACATTGCAACAAAAATGAGACCGTTTTACATGAAAAATGCAGTAAAACGCCTGACAGGATCCTGGTTATTAGACGTTGTAGTGTGTAAGTGCAAATTACAGTTACAGTATTCGGTGAATGAAATAGTAAAGGTTCACTACTGTTATCAACTTACAGTGAAGTTTTTTTCTTTTAGGTAGGCGCGGAATATAATTATATTAACTCACCCAGAAATGAGAGATTGCGTTGACTTCCATTGTTTTCAGAATTAGTTCGTCGCGACATTCGAGCAATTTCCTTCCGGTCACAATTCCTGCGTTGTTGATCAGAATATCGACGCTGCCAACTTCTTCTTGAACCTGCAAGACAATACCGTAGGCTGTCCAAAATTTTAAGGGGGGCCAAGTAGCCTAACCTAATGTAAAACTTTTTTCAACAGTAGCCTACCTCAATGTGCAATATCGAAATTTGGGGAGGGAGGGGGGGCGTGGCCAGTTTTGCCCTCCCGAGCCCTGGCTACGCCCCCTGGTAGCAGATGCGTAATTAGCTGAGCGTGTTATAGCTGAATATGGCACTGTTTTATATTGAGTATGGTAAAACTAACGAAATGGTAAAATAGATTTTGATCAATTGTGGGAAATTGAAATTTGGTTTTTAGCAGAAATGAGTATAATGTGTGAAAAAAGGTGGAAAACTATATTGCTCTAGATTTAAACTGAGACCAGAAGTCTTATTTTGTTCCATACCTTTTCGGCAACTTCGTAAACCCGGTGACGATCTGTGATGTCACACTTGTACGGGTGCCACTGCGACGTCATTCTTTCGTCACTCATGAGTGACCCGGTGCGAGAGAGACCTTCAGTCGAGATATCCCAGCCAACCACCGAGCAACCCAGCTTGGCGAATTCGATGCTCAACTTCTGTCCTGCGAACGAAATGCTGGATCAATTTTAGTCAATGCCTTCTACAAACTTAGTCAGCTGCTGGCGCTATAGGGTTTAAACACAACAATCGATGCACAATATTGGCATGTTTTCAGCGAGCGCTTGGTCGAATGGACTGAGGCGCTCAACCCATATACAGACATAAAAAACCTGATCGAGATTCGTTCTCGGGATTGTCCCGGGTTCGAACTCCGCAAGAAAATATAAATAGAAAAAAAATAATAATAATGACATGTTCTACAAACTGTCAAAATTTCTTTCAGTTTCAACATTGGGTGATATTTTTACCCATTTTAGGGGGCCAACTGTTGGTGGCCCGGTGTTTAGTAACAAACTATGGAATCTGTAGACCATGTTTTACAAACTGCACAACTGTCATTAAGCTCTAACATTGTTTGATAACTTTAACCTAATGTTGTTTTTTTTCTTCGGAAAATACAATAAACTTTGTAGGTTTTGCGAGGGGGTTTCAGCAGAAAAACAAACGGAGTTTACCTAGAAACCGTTAAAACTCCATCTAGTGGACGATTTTGAAACTCTTTACATAGATTTTACGTTTGACGATCAATGTAAGGCATTTCCGAAATGTTACAAAAATGCTATGGTTTTTGTGGTACAACACAACGCCAGAGGCCCCTGTTAACTGAAATGCGGTAAATTCGGAACTTCAAGTTCTCACCCAGCCCGCTTCCAGCTCCTGTGATAAGAACTATCTTCCCGCTGACGTCTTTCTTTGGCGGAGGAACAAAGAATCGGAAGATGGACTCCATCCAGTAGTAGAGAGCCCAGAATAACCCGGAAAACAATCTCCACATCGACCATTCTGCCATTCCGATTTTCGATACGAATTAAAATCTTATTTGTTTATTTTGAGAAAACTTACAACACCTGCCGAGAGGAACTATCTACAATTAGTAGGTCTCTCTTTTCATACTATCTATGTGGCGTCGTATCTTCACGTTTCCGCACTATTGTGCACAAATACTTGTCTGGTGCAAGCCTTATTATATCACTGATGATGGCCTATTGCCGAAACTTTTGATGAATAAACCATGTCGCTTTAAACAACAATTTGGACCAGCTTGTTTTTGAAGTTCTCGCATTTTGTTTGCCCCCGGGTCACATAAATGCCTATACGGCTTTGACAAGTATCGGCTAAGGTGATTTGAAGTTACAAAATGACTAGGAACATTACAAAAGGTTGGAAAATATAGTTGTATTATTGAATAACATTTAAACATGCCCGGTCGTGTTTTCAAAGGCAACCAGCTGACGATTTAAGAACAAAACAGAAGAGCCACAATTGTACCCTACGCCCAATCCGATGTTGTCGACTTTGTGGCTTACAAATGTACATAAAATGAGAACTATGTAAAGCATTTAGTTTTGCTTTTATTACTGTTTGGAAAAAGTCATTTGAATAAAACACAGCACAATACCTATGGTCACTACCCAAAATGCTTTCCCCAGTTTCTATCAGATCTGTTTACTTACTGTTTAAAGCATTTCCGCTTTATACTGCGTTTACTAATATCCTCAATTTGTCGCTTTATCACCTTTTTCGGCCCAAGATTTTATCAGTGGTTTCCTAAAAGTATGCACAAAAAATCTTTAAATCCTGCTGCAATCTGTACACATGAAGCATAACTAAGCGCAGTTCTACCTCAAGTAGTTTAGTAGCTGCTATAAGCTGTGTTTTTACTGCCATAACCTGTTAAGGACTATGTGTGATTTGCACAATCAGTTAATCATTAAATTGGTGTGCCGGGAGCCTGATAGGTTTGCAGACTTTACAGATACCAGCAACTCCCTACGTAGGATTTCATATTGTTTTGACAACTAGTATCGTTGGAGGATTGGATATACTCAATTTAGGATTGGTTATAAATTATTTCGGATGATCAAATCTTGAAAGCACAGTGTTAAAGACGCAGAGGCTGTAATCAATGGCGAGATTGTGTTTTAAGCTTTTGCTGAAATATCGACACAGACGAGGCCACAAAACGTACCACATTTGATCACACAAAAAATTGACACCAAAAACACATATCGTTTAGTTAAAACTAATAGGTCACCTATATGGAACAATTGCAATGATTGATGTTTTACAACACTCCAAATTACATAGCCACACAATAAAGAGTTTGTCAAATCAGATCAATTTGCAAAAAAGCGAGGTTAAAACGAATTTTGCATGCGTAAAATGTGGAATACACTTCATACCATGTACAATGCAAGGCGTGGAACGAAAAGAAAGAAAATTGTATATTTTGCACAAATGCGCTACCACAATCGTATTGTTCTCTCACAATTATGTGTACTATTTGACAACAGTGACCTCATAATATTACGAAAATGAACTTCTAATCGTCAGCCCTTCCACGAAACGTATCCATGCTTGCCATGGTGCCACTGGCGTCTCCAGTAAGAAACGCTGTCTTTGCTGGCATCAATCTAGAAAAACGTTGTATTGTTAATTGCCTGGTCAAAGTACCTAGTTTGAATTGCTTGAGCATGCTGTTAAAGTAGGATGAATCGAAACCATGGACAGCAAGTGCTGCTATTCAGAACAGATTTCTGAGAAGTAGATTTATTTAGTGATGATTATAATCAGCAGATTAATTTGACCTATTCGTATTGAAGAGCACTTACAGCATCAAGGTTTACAACAAAAATGGAAAGAAACATAGAAATTACAAACTTTATATGAAAGATTTGTGTTCAAATGGTGGTTTTGGAGTGGTGATAACCTGTTTTTTTTTAATTCATTGGTCTGACAAAACTAAAGATGGATGCATTAGATATTTCGGACAAAGGCATTAGTCCAACAATAGTTCGATATATAGTTACCCGATTCACGGTTTTAATAATCTCAACAAGTTATACGAGCCAGTACTTGTGTGCAAATATTTTTCTACGTTTTGACAAACGCTGTTGTCATCATCAGAAAATATTTTACACAGAGGCACTGGCTTGTATCTTCTTATCGATAATATGTATTTATTTTTACGATGTGAATTTTGTAAAGTTTTGATCAACTTACCCTTTCAAATAGTACAAGAAATAAACGATTCTTGGCATCATCAAAAGCGATTTGTTACGTAACACAGCGTCAACAATTTGGCTTACAGCGTCATCTGATTTGATCATTGGAAGTACCCTAAAACATATGTAAGCTTAAATATAAAACATACATTGTATTATCTATCACAATTTTTTGCTTTAAAGTTGCCTTGGTCTTCTACATTAAAACTGTGCAGTTGCCAATAGTTAAATTTGATTTAAAAGTTTCAAGAAACCATCTGTGCAGTACTCTTAACGTTTCGACCTTCAAACAGACATAACAACATTCGAAAAGTTTTGCTCCTCTGACAGTTATACAAGCTTTAGCTTCGACGCCTATCCAGGTCGTCTTCCTTAAACTTGAGCGTCCCATCTGGGGCGCAACTATGTGGATTTTCGACAGCAAAGCAAGGCTAGAAAAACCTAAACCGCGGTAAGGTTCGAACTCACGATCTTAACGTTGCTGTTGAAAAATCAACCTTCATGTTGCGTCATATACTTAACTACCCGTAACTTGCAAGCTTCGATCCACTCTAGGTTACTACTGGACAAAGTTAAATCATGGCCACAAATTTATCAAACTTACGGGGTTCCAACGCCTTTGAACATTCCGGTATCGATGTAATACGGACAAACCAGTGTAGTTTTCACTCCGGTGCTTTTGTTGTATTCCAGTTCGCAGTAGAGAGCTTCATTCAGCCCGACAGCAGCAAATTTACTGCAACGGAAATTGTAATGTAACCTACTGTTAGGTTTATACCATCGCCAGTTCCAAGGATTTTAACATTCCAAGCCCCTTAACAAATTATTCTGTCCCCAGATAGATCTTGAAAGCGAGATGCTGTATTCATCAAACGTTTTAGCAATTAAAATAAAATTAAATGTACGGTAATATATATATATATGGGTGAGGTTAGACGGGCATTTGTGACAACAATTTGTACCAAGAGCTGATTTGATTTGGGAAAAAACGGTGGCAATGAAATAGATTCTGTCAGCTTTAGCGTTGCGTTTTATCGCTCACAACCGCACATAACTGTTACCATTGAACAAACAACGATTCTCATAAAATTGATATTTGACCAGGAGACGTATAAAAGGTTAATATTTAACTTTGCCGTGATAAGAGCTTTGGATTGCTGCGACATCATAGAAAAACGTTGAAAGTAGTTTGAGAATTATAAGACATGTAATGTAAAGGAACATAGAAGGGTAAAGGTAGTTGTTTTAGTTTTTTGCACACATTGCTAACCTACAATTATGAAGCTTAATAACAATGCTCAGGACCAATTACACAAGCAAGTTTACAAAACAATATGCAGTAAACCTCGCTTAAATCAAGCTCGGTTAATCCACTCCGCCCAAGTTTTTTTGGGGTGTAAAGTTATGCTGTTTCTAAAAATTGTTTTTTTTTTGAAGGATTTTACCATCACTGGGTCGGTAATGTTTTAATTAGGGTAATATTCCAATCAACCACTATCTACATTACGTTGGGCTTAAAACGTACGTCTTCGGTTAAACCGGATAAATTTGTGGGTGCAATCGAACCCGAATAAACCGTGGTTTGCTGTACATCAATGTAACAAACTTACCTCGCCGCGTAATCACACTGTCCTGGCATCCCGAATAATCCCGCGCCGCTCGCAACTGTAACCACGTGACCACTGTCCCTGTCAATCATGCCGGGAAGAAACGCCTTCAGGGTCTGTTTTGTGACGAAACAATAGTACATTGTTACGCATGCAAACTTACTTTATTATATACGGCAGTTTTTACATTTTACATTGTGGGGGTCTGTAGATTAACCCATGGGTAAACTGGAGACAAAAGTTACAGTTCAGATACCCACTTATCACAACTTGAGATACCAACCTATCATATGTAAAAAATTTAAAAGTTTGAACAACTCTTGACAAAACGGGAGTTACAAACCCTTGTTAGACACAAAAGAAAAAAACGAGTAAAAATTTCGTGAAAAGGGGCCCATAGTAAAAACTAATCTCAGCCAACAAATCTTAGGCAATACGTTTTAACACTTATAACAGGTAAACAACAATAGTTGGAAAAACCATGTGTTTACAGGTTTAAACATCCAAAAGCACGGTACGGTGGTACGGTACGCCGTTCGCAACGAGCACGTGGTACGCACAACGCAACACGTTCCGTACTGACATTCTTCGTTTTAATATGAAAATACATGATCAGACCAAAATGCCGCGAATGACTTCAAAAATAAAAAACATCGGTCTGCTTTACCCAGAAGTGTGCCATCGTGTTCACTTCCATTGTTTTAATAATCATCTCGTCACGAAGGTCCAAAAACTTTTTACCGGTGACAATCCCCGCGTTGTTGATTAAAATATCGACGCAACCAACATCTTCCTGAACCTGAACACAAGGAACTTAGTTTAGTCTGCGTCAATCCAAAAAAACTCAGGAACACAAGATACGGTCTTGAAGAGCAGTTTAATTAAAACCTTTACTACCGTAAAGCTTGTATGTAGTGAATATATTATAATGCAAACGTATCTACAATGCACAGATGGTGACAACTGGGATTTTCGAAACGTTTTCAGTCCAATGTATTCACTGTATAAAAGTTCTCTGGAGTTATGTTTTTAATTAAGCCATGTCTGAAAAGCAGTAAATCTTTTGGAAATAAAACAAATCAACCAAACTATACCGTGGCATCCTAATGTTTATAAGGCGCTGTTACCATTACTACCTGTCTTTTTGCGTGTTTAAAACTGTGTTTTTTCATAATATTAAGGTGAAACTTTCGTTTATCGCTTCAAACCTTTTCGGCAACTTCGTAAACCCGGTGACGATCTGTGATGTCACACTTGTACGGGTGCCACTGCGACGTCATTCTTTCGTCACTCATGAGTGATCCGGTGCGTGAGAGGCCTTCAGTCGAGATATCCCAACCAACCACCGAACAACCCAGCTTGGCGAATTCGATGCTCAACTTTTGTCCTGCGAACGAAAAAAAACGCACAGTTGAGTGTTTGGGAACATGCGCATCACGGGGCCTATGTAGACGGGGATCCATAGCAGGTACATTCTTCCAGGGCCCGAAAGCTATGAAGGACATATGACCAAAGGACTGTTTGAAAAAGTGTGCACCAATACAGGCATCCATATAGTGGCGCATTATTTCTATCTGTTTGAAAGTATTTGTGAAGGTTATCACGGCGATTTCTTGCAAATACTTTAACATAACTTTTCACGTGATCATGGGGATTTGTTGAAATTGAATGCACAACAATACATAATAAATTAGCCCCAATTCTATTTAGCTGATTTTTATAAAGTCTACGTACTGTTGTTTGGGCAAAAATCTTATCCCAAAGCCCATACTACAATGACGTATAGTGCCTACTGTAAAGCCGGTGGTATTTTATTTGTATGTTTTGAACATTTTGATTACACACCAGTCTACGCCAATTTTCGATGTGTACATAGCAACGTGCAAGTTTAAATATTGCAACAATTGTGCAAAAACTTTTACCTAATCCACTTCCAGCGCCAGTTATGAGGACGATTTTTCCGCTGACATCTTTTTTCGGCGGTGGGACGAAAAACTGGAAGATCGCCAGTGCCCAGTAAGCCATCGCCCAAAACATCGAGGTGAAAAAACCAACGATGGTAAACTCACCCATGATAATTACTGTTAAATCGAACTGCTAAAGAAAACCTGCAAAACAGCATTGTCGGGTGGTGAAATAGACTACGTACAAGATTAAACAGTTTATATCCATCGTTCTCAAACTGCACGTCGCGACGCCCTGGTGCATAACTTTAATTTTTCTAGTGCGTCGCACAATAACTGCATTTCGATTTTTGCTTTTGTATCAATAAATGCCTCTTTAGTTAATAATCCTGAGCGTGATATTATTAACTGATCAACTGTTCCGAAGGCGTCGCATCGAAAAACAAGGTTTGTATGCGAGTTGCTACCCAGCAATTGTCGAAAAATCCACAGTTACGCCGCAGACGCCTTTACGTAAACTGCATGAAAGACGACCTGAATAGGAGTCAAAACTAACCCTTATGTAACTGTCAGCGCAGCAACTCTTTACGTTGCAACAGATGGTTCAGTTTGTATTGTGAAAATAATAATTTCGTAGAACGTACTTCTAAAACTTGTACTTGCCAGAATCTAATGTACTAAAAGAAAACGAATAGATAAACTGAACCTCCACCCTTGCAATTCATTTTAAGATAAACATCAGATGAAATTTCAACACCTTTCAAATTTACTTTATCAGCAAAAAGCAGCAGCCAAGAGTAAAAGAGACTACACTTTTATATTCCACGTGGCGTATTTGTTCAACTGGGGTCCAATGTCTAAATGCGGTGAGTCTGAAAAAACTGATTCGTTTACATGCGGGTCCAAGTTTCAACCGGTCTGCATTTCTTCAAATACCGGTGTCGTCCCCAGATGAACTTCAACCAACGCATTTGGCTTCACGACGTGTTCGCCCGTGGATCTCGAATTGTGCGTCGCGACGCCCTGGTGGCAATAGCGTAGCCAGCCCAAAATTTGGAGGGGCCAATTAACTAACTTAATGTTAAACTTGGAGATTTTTTCCAGGAGTAGCCTACTTCAATGTTTTAAATTTTTCAAAGGCGTCGCACAATAATTCTAACTTTAGTAATAAGCAACACTGTCTAACACAAACAAAACGAATAAAAGTTGCTGAAACGTTAGTTCTGTTGTTTTGCCATCTTAGCATAGTTACAAACAAGTTGTACTCTGTTCCAAAGGTGTTGCGTCACGTCATGACACAGCAGTTTGGAAGCGAAGTGCCGATGACTGGCCATGTTACCAACGACGCTCTATGAACCCACAAAACAAAACTTTCGTGTAAATAGATTTTTCGCATGTAAAACAATCGCAAACAACTGCAATTAAAGCTGCTTACATTAGACCAGCGATTCTCAAAGTGGGGTCCGCGGTCCCTTAGGGGTCCGTAAACTTTATCGTGTAAACTGGTTGGTGAAATAAAACCTATTTGGATTGTCTTAAAATTTGCATGGGGACCGTTATGCAAAATTTGAAAAAGTTTGAGAACTGCCTGAGAATAAATAGCGAATGCTACACAAAATACTCAAGGCTTTGCAGTGCATTCATTTCTAAACTAAAACCTGATTTATGGCTCATAGAAAACACACCACATAGTTTTCATACAACTGCCACGCTATTACTCTTGTTTGTTTTGACAACCCACGTAACAAGAACCAGGCGGAAATATCTGACATCAGGCGAAAGTAATTAGTTACCAGTAGGCTTATATAGCGTAATTAATTTGCTGTTTAAACACTTGTAAGCCTAATGTGTCAAAATTAACCATTGGACCTGGTAGCCTATTGCCTAGCCGTTCCCAAGAACGGCAGAGTAAGTTTCAACGACAGCCTAAATTAATTCAAACACAGCTGCTTCAGATAATGCAAAAATTTAAAGCGGACTGTTTTCCTTGCGCGACTGATAGACTGACAATACAAGGAGACAACAAACCAAGCTTACAGCTGTTTTTAACAACAACAAACAAACACCAAGTGGGCGAATGTATCTGCAACAATTCATAACTGATCCTCGCCTACGCCGACTTTCGACTTTCCTGACCTCGGGTTACATTGCAGCGTGCTATCCTCGTCCGATGGCCTCTGTCAGCGTTCAGCCAACAGCTTGTGCACACAAAACTCGAGCGACTGGGGTGTGTGGTGTGCGTTCGCGCGTGTGTGTGCAAGCACAGGAATGTGTCGACTCAAGAGAAACGCTCGCGGAAAGACACAAAAAAACAGTTTCCTTTATTGCTGTTACTGCTGTACTGATCTTATTAGCTTGTTGTAAACATGGACATATAAAAAAATTATTTACTGCGAACCTGTAGCTTTGCCTTCCAATTCTACGCGTGAGAGTTGTTCTCTTTCTTTACTTAACATGCAAAAAGTTCCAGCACGAAAGACCTCAAATAAAATCTGCTCGCTAAAAGTATTTACAAACCAATGTATAAGGTCAAAGCTTAGATAACTTACTAAGTTATCTATGGTCAAAGCAACGTTTATTTCTGCAAAGTCAAAGTACATTTGTCATTTTGACCTTGTTTCGGTCCCTTCAAAATCCCCGACTAGTTTAAAAGGGATTTTAACGTAACCCAACAGTTCACGCTAATTATTGCTGTCGATCCAAGTTTCGCATTCACAATGCAGTTTCGAGTTGACGTATAGTTTGTTAGTTATTGTGGATGCATTGAAATCATGATTGTTGCAGGTTTACTGTAAAATGAGGTGCAAGCAAGTTTGTAAGAATGCTATTTTTTTGCAAATTTACTGATGCAGTCTGCAATGCAAATACAAGGAACAAGCCCAGAAACCCCGGTGCCCCATCTATGGGTGGCATGTTCCACTAGATTACTCACCCCCCCCGGCACTTTTTTTATTTCTGAATAATTCAATTGCTGAATCTTTATTCTATAAATAGTGGATAGTGCGTATTTTCGTTGAAAAAGCTGTATGTGCAATCTGAAATAGCAGTCATTTGACAAAAAAATGTTATTTTTAAAATGCACCTGATTTGCATTTGTCATGGCTGTTCCCCCAAGATGGCTGAACTGTCCACGCAAAGGAACCCTGGTTGCAGAAAAGTTTCTTCCATTTAAAACACCTCTTGATTCAAGATATGACAATAATGTCCCAGAAGAATGCAGGTTGGTAATTAATAACTTATTATATTGTTTTTTGACAATTTCTGTGTAAATCAATTGTTGTTAAAATCAATTCTCTTTTGTGCCTTGTAAAAAAGTTATTTTTATTAGTGTGACTTAATCATTAAACGAGTTGAAAAGGAGTTGAAAAGCCTCGACATAAAGCACTTCTTTCTCAATGTTACACTTGTTGCAGCTGAAACAATATTACACTTTCAACAGTTCATTGTACTACAAAGGAACTTGGTTTGCTGCGCAGCCTAAATGCTTCTGTTTAAAGTTTTTTGTTTTAAAATAAAATCTAATTCTAAAGTGCTTGATACCCCAATTTGGTTGCTTACAGTCACTTTGGATCAGATATTTCCATGCATACCACTCTGTATGGCAAAATAGTTATTTGTAGTAAATTAAACTTCTATTACACCTGACGTTTAAAAAGTTAAACTAATTAGCGCTTTTTGTTATTAGGTTCAATCCGGAAATGTTGTTCATGTATTTGGCAGGCTTGAAAGTGAAATTGTCTCTTGTTATTGACCTCACCAACACAACAAGGTAACAATAAAACCATTTGCAAACATTTAATCGTATTTCTAACATATAGATGTGTTTTTGTAGGTTTTATGACAAAAGGGAATTTACAGACAAGGGTATCCTACATCAGAAAATTTCATGCAGAGGGTATGCAAAAATTTTTTTCCAGTTTTGTACACGTTTCTAAACTATCAGTAGTAACTGCTTTATTTTGTAACAAACTTTTGCACTTAAAATTATGTTTAAGATGACATTCATCAGATTTGTTTAAAAAGAAAAGAATTTTTTTACTCAGACATGGTGAATGTCCAGATGAACACTCAACAAAATTGTTTGTGGATTTATGCGACCGCATCATTCGCAAGGATCCCTTATCCATTATCGGCATTCACTGTACTCACGGTTATAACAGAACTGGTTTCCTTGTGTGTGCTTATCTTGTGGAGAAGCTAGATTGGAGGTAAGTTTTTGAAAGTACATTGAAAGTAACCACAGCACAATGGAATAAATTACTTAGATGAAGTAGGAAAACTAATTTTGTCAACCATGTATTTGTTTGTAGTAGTTATCTGTTTCCATTTCAATGGTGCACATATTGTTTTTACTCAGTTTTCATTTTCTTTTTTCTGTCTATCCCTGTTTTTTTTTCTTGTTTAGTTAAAAGGGAATTTAATCTGGTTAAAAAGTTAAAAAGATTAAAAAGAGTCATTTTTTTTCCAAAGAGAAAACTTACCTTTTGTCATGCAAATGACATTGTTTAGAAACTAGTGTCTAATTTATCTATTCCTCAGCATTTTTTGTTCATCACTCTGGCACTGGCACCTGTTATCTTGACCGATCATATCAAATATTACTAACATTCACAATTTGTTTTAGCATTGAAGCAGCCTTTTCCGCTTTCGCACAAGCTAGGCCCCCTGGCATTATCAAAGGGCATTATATCGAGGAGTTGTTTGCACGTTACGGTGTACGTGAAGATGCACCTCCCCCACCACCTTTGCCCACCTGGCATACAGAGTCTGACGATTCAACAGGTATGCATACTAAATTTTATATTTATGCATGCAAGTTCAAATTAGGTGCACCATTTATGATATGAAGCTACACTTTTGAATTAAACTTTTCTTTTTTTTTCAACAAACTCTGTTCTCATCATTCCTGGACGTCTTTTTATCGTAATAACGGTTCCCAACCTTTTTTGGTTAATACCATGTATTACTATCACAATATTCCAAGTACTAGAGAAACTTGTAACACAAAACCATCTTGTCAACATTATAGGTGTCGATGATGACGGAGCTCCGATCTCTGAACAGCCACATGAAGTTCATGTTAATGTAAGGCCTAGAAAAAAAAGTAATAAAAATTTCAGTACTTGCGTCTGTATCATATTATCATACTATTAGTCTAATTGATGGGTATGAATTGTCTTTACAAATACAACTTACATACACTACAAAGTCATCTATAAGGATTTGTCAAAAGTGCAAGTGTTTTGTTTAGATGAGGACCAAGCATTCCATGTAAATTATAGGTGCTCGTCTTGTTGTGATCTGGTATCATATTTTCTATGTGTTATAACAATAGATAAGTAATCATAATTGTTTTTCTTTAAAACCGAAATGTTTTCTTGATCTTTACGTTTCGGAGTAAAGTTAGTTTTACAAAACTTATAACTGTTAGGGAAAAAAACAATTCTTACATTGTAACTTATCGTATTTTGATGTGCAACAGATTTTTGCCAAGCGCTGAGTATCAAAATAGCGATGTTCAGTTCTAAGTATTCGCTTACTGCCTTGGCTGGGCCCATCCCTAGATAAATACACATTTCAAACTGTTGCAGGTGAAAAGAAAACAGTTTCTTGATGGGATCAAAATCCAGGGAGTGGAACAAGTTTCGACGCAACCCACCCTTCGACAAGTCCAGCAACTTGTTCAGAACATGTGTGGATGGAGAAAGTATGGTCACTTTGACTAAAATTAAAACAGGACACAATGGTGTAGTTTTAAAATTTTGTTGCAGGAAAGGCTTTCCCGGAGCACAACCTGTATCGATGACAATTGCTAACATGAGGTTTGTGGCAGAGAAATCGTACATGGTGAGCTGGAAAGCAGACGGAGCAAGGTACCTGATGCTTATCAATGGAAAGGATCAAGTGTATATGTTGGATAGAGACAATGCTGTCTTTAAAGTAAGTTATTCATACATAACTGTACTAACTATATGAGGGCATCTCAAACTGTTGATGCTGGTCCGGTTGGGGTTTAAAGAAATAACTTTGTGGTCACAAGTGACTTTGAAATGCCAAGAATTCAAATGTAAGACTTTTACTTTGCTTTTAAAGATATCCAATCTCGAATTTCCACGACGAAAAAACCTTAATGACTCAGTGACAGAAACTCTTGTTGACGGTGAAATGATTATCGACATTGTTAATGGAGAAAAAGTCCCAAGATATCTCATCTATGACATCATCAAGTTTGTGGTAAACCACATAAATCTATGATAACTTAATACCTCTGGTTTTACCCCATTTTTAAAGGGTATAATTCAGAAGCAGCATAAACAAATTGCAAAATGTTCCAATGAAAGTTTGCGACATTTGTTGTTTGTTCAGTTTTGTAAGTTTTTTTTAGCGATGGGCCAAAACTGCAAGTGTTCTGTTTGGTCGAGCACCGAGCGTTAACATGAGATGCACGCTCGGTGTATTGTGACATCACAAACATTCCCATTTACACTGTAGTTTTTTACTTCAATGTTCCTTATCTAGCCACCAGGCCCGTATTTAAGCTCTAGAGGTCCCTTCTGGATAACATGTGAGGCAAGCCAACGCTAAGTGTAACACTCACCTTTTTTCGGTAACAACAGCAACTAATTAAAAGCACTTTAAAGTACGTGTGTTTCCACCCTTTTGACATTTTCAAAAACAGTCACTTTTATTGTTGAATACCTTAAAAAATGGAACACTACTTTTGTACGTTAGCAGTGAATAAATCTGTCAAAAAAATGTGATAAATATACCCACAAACGAACGTTCCGTATAATTGGTAAACCACAGCGGCAAGATCCATGTAAAAATATTTGCAGCATTGTCACTTACAACTGACCGTTAATAAACCGGTTCGTGACTCGCCCATTGCATTGTTGTGCAATAAGCAGTGATCAATTCGTAGTGCGGTTTGGCAGCAATTGCGTTGTTTTAAATTTAGTTTTGAATAAATTTGAATTTTTTTGTTTAATGCTCGGCCTAATTCATGCGACTGCTCGGCCGAGCGCTGAGTATCGAAAATTGTGTTGCTCGGTACCGAGTACTCGGGTTCTGGCTCGGTTCGGCCCATCCCTAGTTTTTTTTTATCATTTTTTCTTCATTTTCTTGTAGTTGACATCT
>QXVZ01022078.1:0-11955 GCA_008931825.1 Phallusia fumigata | reverse complement strand
TCTACATTTCTCACAGTTTTTTAATCTTACTTTCATCTTAACCAAACAATACTGACAATATTTTTTTATTTTTAGCTCGATTTTGGCGTGGTGAAATTTCAACGTCCTTCTTTACAAACAGTGGTGTTACATAACACTGGGCAAACTCCTTGCCACTTTGAGTTTATCGGCAAACTCGGAGATTCTAACTTCTGCAAATCTTGGCTTACTGTTTCCAAACCTAAGGGTTACGTTATGCCTGGTAAGTAAAAAACATTGTGGAGCCAATATTTTTGTTCGCCTTCATTTGGTGGTTTGTTCATGTTTTGTAAAAAATTCTTTTTGTGTTGGAAAGTGAAATGCTAATTAATTGAATTTAAGTAGGACAGGGATCTGCAACTATTTATTGCAATGTTCCACATCATTCCATAGAAATAATGCTAAAGTTTGAACAATCTAATAGTACATGAAAACATTTTTTTAATTTGTTTTTATAATAGAAAACATTCACAATTAATCTATGTTTGTCATGAAGCTATTAGCAAAATAACTCTTTTGAATTTTTGGCAGAAGAAAAATGCCAATTTTGTTTTTAACTAACACAAAGTCGGTCGTGTTTTGATCGGTGAGTCATCCTTTGTATTTCTCTGAAGTGCAGGGTCTTTGGCAGGGGTGTGCAACCTGCGGCCCTCGGGCCAAATGTGACCCACCAAGTGTTAGTGTTACTGACATGCAATAAAACAAAGCAAATTTATGTGCTGCCTAAGCTGATAAATTCTGTTTGGTCCTTTAGTCGTGAAGATTGCACGGTCTTTGGTATTGCCATGTAAAACTGAAAGTGATTTTTACCATTTTGGCTGTTGTATAGGTGAAAAGGTTGAACTGGAGTTCGAAGTTTATGTGAATAAAAACACAGCTCCGTTGTTGAACAGAGGATTGGAGGGGATGGATGACATTCTAATTCTGCATCTTGTTGGTGGTAAGCTGACCAAATTCTTTTCTCACAAACTTTGCACCAGCGTTATGTTACAGTTGCAGTTTTTTGGGGCTAACAAAATAAATTACATATACCATTACAACTACTCATGCAGTTGAATACAAATTTTCTTGCAAAGCTACTACTCGTTTCAATTTCTGGAATTTTAACCCAAGATTTTTATGACCTTAAGAAACATATCTTTAAAAAGTCCCGATTTAATTTGTCAAATGTGCATTTGTTTTTTTCTCCAGAATAGCAAAATAAATATAGGTGTATACAAAGTGTTTATTAATTCATAATTCCTCAACCACTATTTTTCTCCCTAGGCAAAGACTTTTTCATCACTCTGACTGGAAAATACTCACCCAGTTGTTTCGGAACCTCAATTGAGGCTCTGTGTAGAATGAACAAACCGATCACAATGATGGAACAGAAGGAAATTACTAAACTGGTATTTAATTGAGTTTCTTCCCAGTGATGGATTAAATCAGCTTTATATCTTCGTTCAATTCTTTTGTTCAATGGAATAAGTCCTTTTTCTTCAGACATAGCATGGGATTCATTACATGAACAAGTTGCACTTAAATAGCAACGCAAGGCATTGTAGACAATAAAAAATATCGAAAACGCACATAATATGTAACACATTTAGTATAGTTAACATTTTTAGATGTAACAAACATATTTGGTGCAAAAACAAATACTTTTGCCAAATTTAGATTTAGGACAGTTACCGAAACAAAGGCAATGTGAAACATCGAATGTTTGACTTTAATTTCTTTCCAGAGCACTATCCGAGCTGTCAGTGCCAGCCAACTCGACCCTTCTGAAAAATCGCTGCAAGTTCCCAAAGAACTTTGGTGGATTTTGGATCATCTTCATAAACATGCAAGACAGCAGGTTGGCTAAACCTATTTGTATGTCATTTTAAAAAAGGACATCCTTAGTTATGGCTTCTCTTTTACGAAAGGGATAAATATTGTTTTCACTTTGTTTTTGCTTTTTTTCTGTCTCATGCTAGTTTGTTTACACATTTTAGGCAAAAAGAGTCATTCAAATTTCTTTAACTTTGCACGCATGATAGATTTTTTGTGGTGCACTGACAACGTTTTACTCCAGTTCTCTTACTAAAAAGCAAAAGGACTGCCAAAACTTTGTATTTTTTACATTTGCTCCATAGAATGTTGACATAAGAAATTATCAAAACATCTGCCTAAAAATATAATTACATTGTTTTTGTTTCTCTTTTTTTAATGTTTTCTTGTATTTCAGCCTGACCTTTTCCAGCAGCCTGGACTTCACCATGAGTTTCCGGACATTCAAGAAGCCCTTGATGCTACTCTTCCAACCAACAGCACAACTTTACCAGGTAAATGTGATTTGTTTTCAATAAAGACATGGCCTGCAGTTAGTTTAAATTTGTCTCTGAAAGCAGTAATGTTATATTTATGGTATAATGTAAACCTACCATATACAAATTTTCTTTGAAAAAGTCAATATACGCTGAGAACAGTTAGTTGTAGTTGAAAGCAAGATTGACCACAGTTTAAAAACAGAAAAATATTATTTTTGCACTATTTTTTCACTGTAAATTATAGTACAAATTGTTTTTTATGCAGGATATGTTTCAAAATAGAGACTCAAATGTTTAGTTTAAAAACAGCAAAAAAATTGTCAAGTTTAAAAAGTGATTTTCCTTGTGCAAGAAATGCAATTATAAATTAAATTTTGTAACAAATTTTGGGTGTGCAATATCCTCCACTGATGTGTAGCATGTGTTGACACAATTTACCAATCAAGATTTTTGTATTTCCCAGGTTCCAACCACTCTGTGGCCGAGGCGCTGTTACTTTTCCTCGAAGCCCTTCCTGAACCAGTGATTCCATTTCAGTATTACACTCCCTGTGTGGAGGTGGCTGATAATTTCGAGCATGCTAAAGAGGTGAGAACCAACATGTAACTAATCGANAAATTTTGTAACAAATTTTGGGTGTGCAATCTCCTCCACTGATGTGTAGCATGTGTTGACACAATTTACCAATCAAGATTTTTGTATTTCCCAGGTTCCAACCACTCTGTGGCCGAGGCGCTGTTACTTTTCCTCGAAGCCCTTCCTGAACCAGTGATTCCATTTCAGTATTACACTCCCTGTGTGGAGGTGGCTGATAATTTCGAGCATGCTAAAGAGGTGAGAACCAACATGTAACTAATCGAGATCAATGCCCGAACCAAAACTATCCTTTCGACAATGTTGGAAATAAAATAAAAGGATTCTGTAAATCATTTTGTCCTCTGTATGTGGGACAATGCTTTACGTGGTCATCGTAGAGGTCATATTTAGCCTTAGTCCTGGGAAAAAAGATTTGGGAAACCTTTTTTTCCATTGCTGTATGACAAGCCAATGCAATTTGGACGATACAGGTCCTGGTGATCGTCATCACGCTTTAACGGATTTTCGCTGGGGCTTGTTTGACATAAGTGGTTCACAACCAGTGAAGAATTTTCACTTTATAGTTATTCATGATAAGTGTAGCATTTCTTTTTAGGTAGACCAGTGGTTTCAAACCTTTTAATATAACGGGAAATGCATCAAAAACTGGAAATCACTGGCCTCGACAATTTGTAAACAGCTACCTTCAAATGTTTGCATCTGTTTTAGGCAAACAAGCGAAAACATGCTGTTACCTAACTCTTTATCTTCTTGCAGTTGCTCAAAACAATGTCTTCCCGTCATCGAAACGTCTTCAACTATTTACTCGCATTTCTCCAAGAACTCCTCAAGTACAAAGACGATAATAATCTCAACATTCATCTGTTAGGTAAAAACTAAACACTTATTTTTTACCTTTTCGGCACCAAGAATACTTTTTACTACCTTTTTAACACTCCCGATTTAAATTGTCCTATGATTACTAGATTACAAGGTCAACAGCGTCACTGGTATACGTAATTTATGTTTGCGGAAACTAACTACAGTATTGCAACCCCAGATGCTTACAAACTTATACCACTTTGGGCTTGGTCAGGGGTTCTCAACCGGGGGAATTCCCTACTTTAGGCGACTGTTGTAATGATTATTCGAGTCCAAAAAGATTATTTTCTGTAAGAGCTTATTTTTTTTCCATAACATACTGACATAAACATTCTTCTGACGAATTAAATTTCCGGTAGAATTTTTACTTGAAAAACGGCTGAGGGGGTCTATGGAAAAAAATGTTCAAAAAACCGCTGGCTTAATGTGGTTAAAAAGTATGAACAACTTTGAAGGAACCACTGGTTAATTGCCAAAATTTTGTGTTTTCAGGAACCGTGTTCAGTGGTCTGCTTCTAAGGCCCGAAACAGCTCATCGGAAAACTGGTTTTGAAGCGAGGATTGACCGACAGAGGACGACGGCCTTCATGGAAATGTTTCTTCGTAACAAGATTAATGAGTAGAATCTGCGTGGAAAAAATGGCGATTTGCGCCTTACAAGGGGGACAAGCCATGGGGAGGGCTCGCAGTAGGGCCGGGTTGACCGGAGGAGGGCATTTTCCACCACCCCCCTTGAGTTGAGACACCCAATACCAGGCCTCCTTTTTTAGGTTGAATTTTTACAGATTTAGCCTCAATTTACGGAACGGCGTTTAATGGTTAAGAAGCCACATTCAAAATTTTCTCGTTTTGTGTTCCACGGGATTTATTCGTGTTTTTTTTTTCAAAGTGAAGCCAATTGGTGTATTAGGTTGGTTTCACGTCACGATAGATTTACACATTTCTTTCAAAAAAACTTCATAGGAAAATTGACACCTGCAATATCAGACAGGTTGTAGTGTTAAATGGCGTTCTTCTTGGAATCTTATAACTGCGATTTCACGCTGTTTCTTCAACTGCTGCAGTGGTCGGCCAGTATCAGTATTTAAACAGCCATTTAGGGCCATTTTTTCATGTGAATCTCGCCGCGCAGCCATAACCCTATTTGTTCGCTAATTAAATGTGACGCAAGTAATATTTGATGGTCAAAAACCATAGGTCGCTACTTTTACTAATTCAACAGTGTGGTATGTCTTAACCACGATTATTGCAACGCAAAAAATGTGTCGATTTCATTGTTGTTTTTTGGATGATGTCGATAGAGGGATAAAAAAGCCGCGGATTGCCTATCTCTAAAATACAAATACTCCACATAAAATGACATGAAACCAATTTACTATGTTTACCAAACAATTGGAAATATTCCCACTGTTCCAGACTAAATTGAAGTGAAAACCCGTTGTGAAGTTGTGTCGATTTTTTACAACTAGCACCAATATAGTTCTTGTCATTCAAGCCATAAAATTATACCTAAACCCGTTCAAGTGTGGCGTCACGAATTTTTTGTTTTAAACTTGTTTTTTTTTCGTGCAATATATAAATATATTTTTACTCGTATGCCGTGTATTATAAAAAAACGTTTGTCCAAATTTGTTTGTCTTTTCTTTAGTCTTGTGGCCGTTTGTCGAGGTCTGTAATGATTTCTTTGCAGACTGAAGACAGATTCGGCCTAAATTATGTAAGCATATTAGCAACAACAGTTTTGCAAGTCCATTGACATATACTGAGAAGTGGTGCAAGTAGAGGGTTGCATTTTTTGTGTGAACAAGAGAAAGTAATTTTAAGGAAGGTAATGCCTGGTGTCATACCTTATCAAGTAACTACTGAGCTGTGTTACGTCATACAAGTAACAAAACAATTAATGGCGCAATTGTATTCTGTATCTGCTTTGCACCACGTTTTTGGTTAGCAGGTCATTTCAAGTTTTGGTAGGAGGTCGCATTACTTTGCCTTTAAAATCTCTGTAAATGTGAATTCAATTTTAAACAAAACAGTTTTGAAATGGTTTCTAGAGTTTATTGTTGCTATTTTAATATTAGTACGTGGTACTTAATAATGTCAAATTTTAGTAGCCACAAGTAGTATAGGCTTTAGAGTTTAGACTGACAAACTAGATGCTGTTCGATATTGCTAAAGCTTTAACTTGAAATGGTGTCGACCTTCTTTACATATGCCTGCCTAAAATATCAAATAACTTTTATCCAATGCACCATTGCTTTTCGCAGGTTAGGTATGGCAACCATAGGAGTTAAGTTAAGACTTTTGACCTGTTACCGATCGTGCATTGTAAGTGGTGTGAGGCAGAGAAGCGATGGACTGACAAGGAAGATTTACGGAACGTACAAAAGTAACGAAGAATACGAAGCAGCCGTGAGGGAAAAAAAGGAAAAGCGGAAAAAATCGAAGGATAACCCCAAAACCGAACCAAGGCCACAAACTCCAATTTCTGACGAGGTGAAAGACTTGCGATATGAGAACTTGGGCAAGGATACGAAAAACAAGTTTGCAAGCTTGATGTACAACTTAAAGACCTCCCGTTACCGCCATGTACACGGGGTTTGTGCTCTGCATGGTAAACAGGTTATCAAAGACGCGATTGAAAGCGGTTCGTTCATCAGATCCATCTACTTCAGCAACCACAACCACTTGGAGGTTTGTCATTGTAGTTTTACTCGACTACGGCCAATTTAGTAATTGTCTTTGCACCATTGGTCGTGAGATAAAAGAAATAAGTTCACAAACAGGGGTCATATGCATAGTGATTTTTGAACGCACATAAAACTTTGTGTAAACCAGTGTTTTTGACATGGTGATTTGAAAATGCCCCCCTCAATAGACAAAAATGAAACCGAATTTGTCACATCAACGTAAAAACTTGCCCGATACCCATGCAAGTAGAAAAGGAATAGCCAATTTTATGGAAACATTTCACCAATTATGCAGGTCGTTTGAAGTGATATATGACCAAATTTTGCCATGTCGTTTTATTCCGTTTAAACTCCCCAAATTTCTCTTAGCGACCCCAAATCGCTTATTTAATCTCCAGTGCCCCCTTTCTGACCGCAAACGCCGCACTGCTGTACACAAACTTGTAATCCAACTTGTGTTTGAAAGTGTGTTTGTGTGCAGGATTTGCCAATAGAAGTTCTGAGCAAGACAAACTTGTTTCTGGTGTCACAAAATGTCATGGATAAGTTTGCGGAGAAAAAAGTGGAGGGAATCTATGCGCTTGTGTCGCAGCAAGACCAAACCACGAGACGGAAGATTATAGACAAGTAAAAACTTTTCAACACTAAATATTGATCTGTTCATAGTTCTCATTAAAATATACTGGCCCAAATAGTTTTTAAAGGGGGCATGCTTTATTCACCAAATGTTTCGGCAATAACTCATGCCTTCATCAGTGATACAATAGGCTTGCACCAAACACCCAAGTATTTACGTACGTAAGTGTGCAAACGTGAAGATAGCCTTTTGTATTAATGATGATAACATGCGTTATTGTTGAAACGTGAATAACGCATGTCACTTTGAAGAACTGTTAAGGCCAGTATAATTTTTCACAAAAACGTTTCGCTTGTTGCGTGGACTGCGGGGTACAATAAGGGGTTTTGCCATGAGATCAAGCTTTGATGCATCTTTTGCTTAAAGCTAATTTGATGCTAGTTTAAATTTAGAAATTGTTGCTGTTTTTACAGAAGAACGGCAAATATGGAATCAATTTATATTCCGGTGACACTTATATGTACCGGTATTTTGGATGCAAATCTTATGGGAGAGGTATTAAATGCTGCAAGCATTAGTGGATGCAAAGAGGTGAGGTAACAGTGGGTAATTGGTTACTTTGTCTCATCAAATTTTCATTATTTTGTTCATAACTGTGAAGTTGTCATGCCTGTTTCTATCTTAACAGAAAATAATTTGGGCAAAAAACTTTGTTTGGTTTAGGGTAGATATTTGACTGGTCAGTTGGCCAACCTATTAAAATGCAAGTAAACCTTGTTAAATATAAACTGTAAGTTTTCACACCGTTGCAGGTTTTCCAAATCTTGTATATATAGTTGCCTTTTACAAACTCTGTATATTTTACAAAAACACACCCTACACTTTCCCATGTTAAAAGGTTACCCTAAGAATGTTTGGAACAACTGTCATTTAAACTTCACAAACCAAGCTAAAGAAAATTGACAATATTGGCTTTAAGCAGGCTTTTGACTAGTTGATTGGCTGCCTGACCCGAAAATTGCCTGGTCCTAAAAAAATTTTTTCTAGATTTATGTCACAGAGGGCTGCGTTGATATTTGGAACATGGAGGTTTTGAAATCAGCCAAAGGTGCCCACTTTAAAATCCCCATCCATCCGTCATGCGAATGGGACAAAATTGAAAAAACTGTAGGTGGAAGCAAACCCAAAAACCTGTTCCTTGCAAGTGAAAAACCCGGAGAAGTTACATTGAATGATTTTGTGTCGCAATCTCAATATCGAAAAATTGCTACAAATTCTGAGTAGGTGACTTGTTTGGTGACGGGTTTAACTTATGTTTCTCAGTGGGTAGAATGCCTATCCGTTGGAGTTTGAGATTGTTTACATGTGAATCTTGGTTCGTCTCGCTGGCAGGGCCTATGCGGTCGAGGCAGCAGATACGTTGTTTCCGGGCCCTAAAGCTACAAAGGGCCCCATTACCGAAAGGATCAGGCATTAAATGGGCATTTGTGGAAGTTTAAAGCACAATTATTTTGATTTCCAATTATTCGAGAATGTAATGGTGTAGAAAATGGTTTTCTACCGTTACGTTTTATCTAGGAGGCCCTGCTCGAAAACACGAATTCTTAGCACGTTTGCTTGTGTTTTGAAAAAACCTTGTTACAAACTAAGACCAAAAGTAACTTTTTTTCAGATTTTTTCGCGACGTCGTTCCAGAGTCAAACATCGACCGTGACCGCGTTGATTTGGCGCAAGCGAAGTTGTCTTGTATTCCCTACCACGAAATGTTGATTTCACAAACCTCAAACATTTTTATGGTCGGCAAACTCGACTACGAAGCCTTCCACTTCGCGGCTCGAATGCAGGCCCTCGGAAGCAATTGCGTGTCTGTGACGTTACCTATGACGTCATCAAGCGACCGGACTAGCGTTGTGACGCAGACAAGCGTTCTGCTGTTTGAGGCCAGGAGACAAGTGTTGTTAAATATGGAAAAGTTAAAGGAAGTAAAATGCGAGTCGTCGGTAACTTCCTAAATTTCGCTTACTGCTGAAACCTCGTGAATCTGCTTGTTTTATTTCCACGTGCCACCAGCTGCCACTTCTCTTTAACACTTAAAAATCATTTTTTTTACACCAAGGGCTCGCACAGTGGTTGCCAGTACATGTACCCCCGTGAGCTTTGCATGCATAAGATGAAACCACTAAAGCGAATTGAAAATCCCGCCGTTATAGTATGAGGTTGATTCACACCAGATGCTTTTAACGGTTGCGGTACGGTTTTTTGATCTTGCGGCAAACAGCGGTGCATTTACACCAGCCGTAACCAAAGTTTTTATATCAGACACGGCCAAAGTGTTAAATGTTTGATAGATAGACTTTGGTCCCGGCTGGTGTAAGTGCCCCGCTGCTTGCCGCGAGATCAAAAAACCGTACCGCAAGCCGTTAAACGCATCTGGTGTGAATCAACCTTAACTCAGTGGTTCCCAACCTTTTTTGTTTTGCGGCATCCCTATGCTGAGACTTATGAATCGCGGCACCCATAGCGACTCACGCGGAAATTTCAAATACAACAATGTTTAGTAAACTTCCATTTTGCATTTTAATAATGATGTATCAAGTCAGTCTTTTTTGCAAGCTTTGTTCACCGTCGTATCTGGTTCTAGTAAGTTGGTCGCGGTTCCCCTGAGGCCTGCAAACGGCGCCCCAATGTGCGGGTCTGTTGTTCTTAGTCACACACGCGGCTGGGCACGCTGCCAGGTCAAATACATCGCGTCCTGGCTAAAGATTTATTAAAGTGAACCCTGGCACGGAAACTTGGACATTGGCCCACCCGCGAAACGTTGTTTGAGCTGGGTACACTACACTAGGCCGGGGGTGGCCAACTTATAACTACATGGGATCATAATGAAAGTTTATTGCTAATGCACTATCGACTGGTCGGTAATACAGTCTTATTTACAACAACAAATATGTGATCTGCGAAAAATATTTTTTCTGTTGTTTTTAAGTTGTGCAGATCTGTAGTAAAGCATACGGCCAGCCCATCACAAAAGGCGGCAAAGTTATGCGTAACCAACTAGTCGATGGATATTTTTTCTTCTTTTAATAATTTTACATGCAAAAATCCTGCTGTCAGAAATCTCGTGAAAATCAAGACTCCAGTCATTCGCTCATGCCCGCAATTGGGATACTATTACAAGCAGAAAAAATGCATGTTTGCCCCCATCACACCCCCTATGCTGGGTAACAAGACACACACACCTTATACGTTAGGCCAGTGTTTCTCAAACATTTTTAACCCAAGGACCACTTCATCTTCGAATATTTTTCTGAGGACCACCAAACAGAATTCCATTCTAACATGCCCTCAAAACAGATTTTATAAACCCGTGCCTAGTTTAAGTCATATTGTCGCGGACCACTATGAGGGCATGGCGGACCACACTTTGAGAATCACTGCGTCAGGCTAATAGCGAAAAAACGACACCAAATGAATGCATAGGACCGGGGCTCGGCAACGTTATTAACGCTAAATACCAGTTTATGATCTATATGTCAAAATGTTAATGACTTCCCGTGACATTTAAATGACGTCACAGCTTTATCTTTATGTATTTAGTAAGCTTGTCGTTATACCGCGCACTTTTGTAGCTCGTTGCCGCAGATGAATTGAATTTACCATAAAAAGGTCGCTTAACTTTGCTTAAAAAATGTATGGGAATACTAACTTGAAATTTACGTGCGCTCCATGAATAATCACCTCGCGTTCCAACCGTTGTTGACGACCCCAGGTATGAAAAGGCCTCCGCGAGCTATAACTGGTAACGCATAGCTGTTTAGACAAGACATGTGTGTTTGTTCTCTGACATTAGAAGTACACCAAGTGTGCGCAAATTCACTTGTTCACCAGTGACCAACCACCAAACTACAGGGACATTGTAGGCCGAGAGTGTAACTGCGGAACCTTCAGCAGGCCACTGGCGATACAGAAGTTACCCGAATTTTTCCTTTTTGCTAGAAGTTTCTATGTTGCAATAGGAACCAAGGTTTGGTCGAATAAACGTTCGCACACCACTGCTTCCGGCCTATATGGATCAGGTACAATTTGAAACGTTTTCGTTTAAATCTTATCATGTATGACAAGGGGGAAAAAGCACCCAATAAACGTTGGGAACCACTCCCTTAAGCATTTTTTTTACCAACCCAGACAATGTTGACACAGCGTGGATCGTTCAACTCGTGACCTTCGAACTCCAATGAATTTTTTTCCGGGAAAGTGGTCGCGTCGCATTTTCAAGAATCCTGGTCACATTTCGAGTAAATTTACCAGGTCATTGGTGAATGACTGGAAAAGTTGATGATTAAACCTCACCCTGCCTCCCATGAACTGTTGGAGTCCAACTATTTCATAAGATAGTGTTCTGTGTTGTATATTTTTTCTCTGGCAAGTTTCAATTTCTGGGATTTCTTGCACTAAGTAGCCTACAGCGAAGGAAATTTTTAAAGCAGTGTATTTATCGAAGATCAAAGAAATTATCATGACCAGCTGGCTAAACCCCAATGGCTTAGGGGATTTAAGCGTTAAAATGCATCAGGTTTAACAGAAAATCCGATGTTTCATTGATTTAGTTTCGTTTTGTGGAAATTGTAGCAGCAACGCATAGCCAATCACGCAGGAAATATCAACGTTCTAACGAACTAATGTAGTACGTCAGTTAAAACATAAATGCCGACGAACTTGTGTTTAGTGAATACATTTTATTGCAAACGAACGATCGCAATTAAATGTATTCACTGTGTATAATTTCTCGGCCAGTTTTGTTTTTAAATAAGCTACTCTTATGTTCCTATTCTTGTGGTAGTTAAATGCTTTTACTTTTGTTGTAAGTCTTTGGTAGGTTCGTACCGTGAAAAACCAAATTGCATCAAAATGAAAGTAATAT